>ML826922.1:64581-75489 GCA_009831015.1 Picea engelmannii
CATACTTAAGCTAATCATAGTAAAAAAAAAAATTAATTAATAACATATAATTAATTAAGGTTATATAATAATTAATTATAATTTAGCTAATCTTTAGGATTATTTATGAAATTATTCATATTAATAAGTAAAGGGTCATTACAGGAGTAATATAACTTAACGTAGCTCCAGGGTCAATTAAAAAAAAAATTCGAGTATCATGGATTTTACCTTTGATCTCTACCACCGAGGACTGGTGGTCAGCTTTTCGACCATCTATGGTTGCATTTATCCGATGCAAACTTCTGCCCATGTCTCCCACTATCGAGGCTTCCTACGAATTGTGGACATCAGTGTTGTTTGCTGTAATTAGATGTGGACAATTCCTCCTTAGATGAGGCTCTCCACACTCCCAACATCTTAATGGCTCACGGGAGTTGTCCCCAAACTTCTTTGTTCCAAGGTTTACCGCTACCTTGCATATCAAATGATTGGAGTGAAAATCCTTCCTTGGGAAACTTTTTGCTGCATTTCGATAAGGAGTTGGTTGGTATCCCTTCTTCCGCTGGTGCATTCCATCTTTCTTCTTATCCTTCCAGGTCTTGGGAAACTCTACCCACTGTTTATACTGGTCATAGCACATTCGTGCCTTCCTGAATGCCTCACTCAAGGATTTGGGGTTGTCAAACTCAATTCTGTCCCTGTAGGATTGTGGTAAACAACTTAAGAATCGCTGGATTTTTACCTTATCCTTCCGAATGTATGGTACGAACCTTAGTAGTTCCAGAAATTTATTCATAAGGTCCTCCATCGTCATTTGTCTGAGTCGTAATTCATAAAATTCTTTCGTCTTCCTTTCATAATAACTTTCAGAAAGGTATTGTTTCTTAAAATACTTCTTGAAGTCGGACCATTCCAAATGTTTCTCCTTTAGGCCCTTGGCCAATTTCAAGTCCTGCCACCAAATGCTGGCCTTCCCCTTCAGATTGTAGATGGCCATTCTTACCTTCATGTTGCTGGAATAGTTGTAGATTTGGAAGTATTTTTTGATGTCCAACAACCATGCCTCGACTTCTTCTCCTGTCCTGGATTCCCCATCAAAAGTAGCTGGTTTAATCTTTTTAAATTCTCCTTCAAGGTGGTTGGTTTGTTTTCTTTTTTTGTCTGGTATGGTTTTGTCTTCAACTGAAGGTGTCCCTTTAGATGAACTGTCTCCTTTTTCTGCTTGCGCACCAGAATTCTTGGAGGCCCTTTTGCTGACCTCTTCCTCATGGTTATCATCTTTTGGGCTTTTCTTGGTTACTATACTATGCAACATGACTTCATTTATCTCTTGTTGTTCCTGTTGTGCCTTCTTCAATTTTTCATTATCAACCTTGAAAACCTGTAGTTCAACAATAAGGTTCCTCATTGTTTCCAACACCTCCATGGGTGAGCTTCCATCACTGTTCTATCTTGGATCTCCAGGAGGTCCTTGTTGCAGATTCTCTTCCACCCTAATTTCTGCACCTTCTTGAGCTGCCATTATTCCACACAAAACAAAAAAGCTTTCTGTTTGTAATCCATGAGATTTATTAGTTTTTCATAAATCATAATATATACTAAGCAGTTAATGTGGCTCTGTTCAGGCCCAGTGTTGTAAATTTTGCTCTGATACCATATGTAATGTACCTCAAAATCACCATATTTTTTTTTTATTTGTACATTTATCCTTGAAAAGTTTCGAGATCTCAAGAAAGTAAGCTTTCTGTTAGAAGACTTGAGTTTGAAGGTTTGTTTAGAGTCCTTACTGTCATCGACTGTCCTTACCATTCAACTTAAGTTTTCTAATTGACGATATAATGAGCATTTACTCATCACTTCAATGTTTAATTAGGATCCTGAAATTTATAATTACTCTCTTATCTGCTAGTACCTATAACACTATCACAGTCTTAACAATACAAGCAACTTTGGGGTTTTTATGACCAAAACCCTACATAAAAATATTACCCTATGTCTGCAATACAATCGACTTGTAATACGGCCTGTTACTCCCATACCTCTATCTGGGATGAAGATTCTCCAACGTTCTTTTACCAGTCCATTCATTACATTAATAGTGTTGTTCCCATAACAATAAGTTTATTCTAATTTCCTACAGCTTTGTGAAGAAATAGAGGTCAATCGGGTTCCGGTGATCACAAGTGCCGAACAAAACAAAGGACCCTGTTGTTTGCCAAAATCCAAAATACAGAACGACTGTGGACCATCATTTCGGGGTTTCATGAGTACAAGAGCCGGACATCAACACACAACATTTCCCGAAATTTTGACAAGATGTAGAGTACTTCGGGGTTTCGGGGTTCGGGTTTTCGTGAACACAAAAGTCAATCATCTACTCACAACAACTCCCAAAAATATGAAAGGTGATTAGTACTTCGGGAATTCAGAGTTTGGGATTTTGCAAGTTCAAGTGCCCAAACAACCACCTATACAAACCTCCGAAATGCGAAAAAAAGGAAGGTGGGTCCCGCACTTCGGGATTTCGGGATTCCAAACTTCGCGAGTTCCGGTGTCCAAACCTTGACATACAAAAATTTCTGAAATGCGAGAAAGGAAAAGGTGGGACCCGCATTTTGGGATTTCGGGGTTCGGGGTTTCACGGTTTTCATAGTCCAACATCCAACATATCACAATTCCCGAATTGTGAAAAAGAAAGGCACTAACATTTCGGGATTTTGGGGTTTCCAATGTCAAACAACAGAACACAACAGTTCCAGAAATTGCGAAAAGAAAAGAACGCGGAACTAACATTTCGGGATTTCGGGGTTCGGAATCGCACGACTTCAAATGCCAAAACATCAACCACAAACAATTCCCGAAATTGAAAAGAGAAAAGAACGTGGAACTAACATTTCGTGATTTCGGGATTCGGGGTTTCAAATGTCGAACCACATCACACAACAATTCCCGAATTCCGAAAGGTGAAAGGGTGTGGAACCAACACTTCGAGATTTCAGGTTTTCGGGGTTTCAAAAGTCAAACCACAACACACAACAATTCCCGAATTCCGAAAGGTGAAAGGGTGTGGAACCAACACTTCGGGATTTTGGGTTTCGGGGTTCAGGGTTTCAAATGTCAAGCCACAACACACAACAATCCCCGAATTCTGAAGGTGAAAGGGTGTGGAACCAACACTTCAGGATTTTGGATTTCAGGGTTTCAAATGTCAAACCAAAACACACACAAACCCCAAATTCAGAAAGCATAAAGACTTAAGAATTTCACACGCACAAAAGGATATGAAAGGATAAAGGTTTTATGTGAGGCAAAATCTCTAAATTCGTCATAGACCTTGACTAAGGAAAGGGTAGCCCATTATGACAAGAAACAAGGAAAGCAAAAACCTTCGAAAGGCGTCGATTCTCAAGATTGTTTTAACATCCGAAAAAAACAAAAAGGGGTTTTAAATTTTTTTTAACTCCCGACTTTTGTCATTCTATACACATCTAATATATTGTTTGCATATTGTTATATACATAGCATCGGATAAAAACATTCGAACAGAAAGTGGGAAGAAATCGTTACAGATCCGATTTAATCTGATACAATACACCAGATGCAAAAAAGGTCATACAGACATAGAATGTAACTTATTCTAGTTCAGATTCAATAGATACATAACATCAAAAGACATAGCCATTCATGATAGAGAGCGGAAAATTAACATATCTGAATCCTATCTATGGGAAGACAAAGGGAACAACCACGTTCCTCCCAACCATAAAACAGGGCAGCCAAATCTACTTGCCCGATTCACCCCCTAGCCTCACCATGAATCCATGAGGGAGAACTTGGAAAAAATCCTCCCCAACAATGTCCTTCAAATTCAACAGCTATCCTCTTGCCTCACACTTACTCAACAGTGCTCATAATAACAAGAGGGCTCAAAAATCCTTTCCCAACATACTTCGCAGCGTCCTGCCTCCTCGCATATGCTATTTATCAATTTTTTTTGCCCAGGTCTTTTTCCCTCCTTTGGGGATTTTCGCAGATTCTTAATCCTTGATTTTCAGGGGCTGCCAGTGGACAAATCTCTGATTTTCCACTTCTCATAATCAGCCTAGAGGCAGTTTCAACATGTTCCCCACTCATGGAGTCATGGTCAACTGATTTTAACATGGTTGTTCCATTTGTCCTCCTGCAATTAATATAAATATTTTGTTGTGATACAAGTGTCATAGTCAAATAGTTAGTTGAGTCCAAACAGATCTCTGCCCAACAGTCACAATAATTAAATACAATTATTAAATTCAAAATTTGGAATTGCCATAAATGGCAAAAAAATTCCAGATTCGAATTTATCAAAAACGAAAATAAATTTCCAGCCTATTTAAAATATAAAAATATTTTATTTTTGGGGATGTCACATGGAGCCTATTGTTGAGATCAATTAATACTTCTGAAATTTCCCTCCCCTTTTCTATTTTCCCAAATTCTTTTTTCCCTTTCTTTTCCCTCTTCTATACTTACCCGTTTTTTCCCTTTTTCTTTTTTTCCCTTCTACTTTCCCTTTCTAGTTCTATACTTAGTCATTTTTTTAGAATGATGGGTTCTCAGGTTGGTGGAATTGAATATAATCATCTCCATCCTTACCCTCACATCACGAGTCTGACTGATTGCCACACTATTCTATACTTAGCCGATTTTACGATCGCGGGTTCCCGGGTTGGCTGTGTCGAACTCTCATACCCCATGTTCCGTGATATACATTTTGCATCAAAAAGTTTTGTCATCTACATTTTGACCCTCAGACTCCCTGAACTTCCAAGTCTCATTCTTCCTACAATGAGTCCGACCGACCGTCGCGCTATTCTATACTTAGTCGATTTTGAACCTTTTGCAGTCATGGGTTCCCAGGTTCCCAAAAGTATCAAATCCTATTTCACTCCCATCCGTCCCTGGCACCCTCACACTCTTCCCAATGCACATTTAGTATGATTTGAATTCTAACAACTCATCATGCAGGTTCATAAATATTGTCATTAATAAGTGAAGGGCTCAAGGAGATCTCCTATTAAAACACATTAAACCAAGATTTACGAAGGATTATATTATGCCTCTCAAACATTCATTTTAAACATTATCTAGAGCAAAGGAACGTTTTCGTCAACTTATGGGAGCAACTTGACAACATCTCTATGAATATACATTGAATATTTTCGGGTGTGAGGACCAGAGCTTTCAGTGGTCCAGAGCATATTCTTACTACTCATCCCCTTCTTCCCAGAAGGAAGTAATTTGGATGTCTGGAATTGCGCATGTAGGTTGTGTCCCATAAGTCTTTGGATATAAGGAGATGGTCGCCTGGTGTGTCGAGAGATATATTCCAAGCCATTAGATCATTCAATTGCAGGATCATTCCAATGTCTCTCTGTTGCCTCAGGTATTTCATAAGATGTTGAGACTTCCCGAGCCAACGCTTACCTTCAAGGGTGAAAATTGCAGAGAATTATTACAGAAGAATGACAATGGATTAGACCTATTACCCGAGTTCGTGGAGAACCCAATGACCATCCCTGAGGACATCAAAATATTGTAGGTTAGCTCATTCAAAAATACTTTTCCGGAAATTGCTTGGATTTTCACGAGGATAACAGGACAAGAAACTACAACCAACATTTCCTGCATGATTCTTTACATTTTATATTTTATGGTCAAGGAACAAAACATCTTTGATTGGGGCAAGTTGATTTCCATTGAAATCGCATCCCAATTGTCACAATACAATAAGGAGAAGAAATTATTCATGTCATCTTATTCGGTTTTAGCGATAGCACATTGCTGTTAGTTTCCGAGATTACCTGTGTGTAAGAAGGTAAACTATGAATTCAACCCGATAACCTTCTGGTATAAAAAATTATGGAGGAACAAATCCTCCTAGCATTTTTTCTTAGTTTTTAAAGGCCCGTTGTTTGGAAAGGACACTCCCCAGATGTCTGACCAGGCGAGTAAGTTTCTGGACAGGAAGGGGACACTAGAAAAAATGGAGAATTACAATGTCATAAGGATTTTTGGCACCACGTAAAATCCTTCCTTCCTCCCATGCCACTTATCTGAAAAAATGTTTGTTACTAAAATAACAAGGCAGTAAAACTACTGGTTGCACTTTTTCCATGAAAAGAGAAAAAAACAATTCATACCTCTAACTTGGAAAGTTGGGGATTTCATATTCAGAAATATGAACAAGATTGATGAATTTGCAGGCCATTTCCAATATAAGATATGTTGGAAAGGTAAAAGGGTTTGACCCTAGTGTAATTTTTGTAGAACATCTACTCGGAATTGACTTCAACAATTATTTTATTATTTTTATTCTGAATGAAGATGGATACAATGACTCCGACACTCCTTCTCGTGACACTGGAAACCTAGAAACAATACTCAATACCAATGAGTCATACAAGCATAAAGGAAAAGGTCTCGGTGAGAAGAGTGACCAATTCCCAACTATCACTCCAAAGAGTACAACATCTCGAAGTAGTGCTCCAACGAACCACCAAATTAAGCAAGTAACCCATAGTTATTCAAGCGTAGGAGGAGATAAGAACCCTCCTTCGGGAAAAATAGAAATCTCCCATAAGCTTCCCTTGAAGAAGATAACAAAAAATATTTTGCAAGAAGAGGAGGTACCTCGAGGCAATAGAGACATCCACAACCTCTCCCTCAAGGGTATGGAACTCGAGATTGACATCGAAAATATGTTCCCCAACGTTGATCAGCTAGAGAACACGACTCACCAGAATCCTCTAATGGAAATAATTGAGAGCGATACTTTCGATGAAGAAGATTCTTTTGTATTTCAGAGTGTTTTTTTTTACAGTGAGTTCAAAAAATTAATTATAGAGAAAAGAGATGTAAAGAATAAAAAGGGGAAATCTCGTACATAGGTTAACCTACGGAACATCCGACCTTCCCAAATTTCCCAAATTCATCGAGAAACTGGAGATGATCTAGATGATTCTATTGGAGGCCTTGAAGCAGAGAACGCCAAGTTAAAGGAAAGAATCAAAGAATTGGAGGAAGCTTTAATGCCTCTTTCATTACTTTCTAGTCCTTTAGCAATGATCGGGCCTACCACACCTGCAACAAAATTGAAAGGATATGCAAGATTGCTCACATCGACCAAGGGCTATGTGGAGAAGAACATTAAGAAAAGAATGGAATTAATTACAGAGGCATGGGATATGTCAAATAGCATGGTCTCTTTTGGAACGAGGGAACATGCCTTCCATGAATATTTAAAGGCAGATTTGAAAAACGAAGAAGGTTTTTACCTCGACGCAATCGTACCCTTCAGTTTTAAAGTTACCAATATGACAGAATTGAGAAGAAGAGAGGAGGATATCCCTTCTTTGAACCAGATAAAACAACTAAACACATGCTCGAAGGAAAATGTTAAGAACTTGAATATTATTATCCAATCATGCAGCTAAGCCATAACTAGGAGAGAAGAATTACTCAAAAGGCTGATTGAGATAGACCTAGCCGAGAGCACGAATGAGGTCCAAGACCCTAAATTGATTCTCAACTCATTATTCCTAACCAAGCAAGCCTTTGATGAACAAGTTGATATCTTTAAAGGGTTGTCATTTGAAAATTTCTATGGCATTCTTGAGTATAATGAAGATGAAGAGGAGAATTGGCTAGTGGACTATTCAATGAAAAATCAAGATATTGAAAAAGATTTGTGAAATATTTCCATTGATCTAAGGGACTTGGAGAGCAAAATTTTCGATATAAAAATATGGCATGAAATCAACATGGCACCAATGAGAAGCTACATTGAGGAGTGGTTTAAAAAGGCTATCGACAAACTTACCGATGAAGGGAAAAAGGAAATTTGAGACGGTTCATGTAACCATCAATGAAATCCATAAAAGGATATCAACGAGCAAGTGACAAAAAAAGAGATACCATCATAGTATGTTCATACTCATCACATCCTTTTGTCTTTATCGAGTTCTTCATCCAGTTACTCCACCTCTTTAAATAGAAAGGTTTAACCGAAGACTGATAATTTCCTTTTTCTTCTTACCAGGTCTTGCAGTCTTCCGCGGCCCACGTTCTTCCTTCTACAAAATTCATTCTTATATATATATTATTTATGGTCCGCGAGAGCCCTAATCCCAGTCATTATGACAAATGCATTTAAATTTCATAGAATATGTAATGAGCTATATATTTTTTAGAAATTCCAAGATAACTATTTTGGGAACAATCTTGACTGTACTTTGTAACCCTGTTTTTTGAATATAAAGTATTTGAGGTTGATCTATCATTATCTCTATTTGAGTTTTCCATGTATCACTCTGTCAAATTTCTCTTATGCATGCAGATCATTTTCTTTTATTTTTTTATGTGATCAGAAATATTTAACCCTACTATGATGGATGTGAGGAAATTTTGTTTATTTGCTTTAAATGTGTGAATGTGTGTGGTTCCTGGTCCACTCTCAGGAACTTTCTTTAAAAGAAAATAAAACATTTTTTTTTTTTTTTTTTATATTTTTACTTTCTTTTGATTACCATAACATACTTCTATAGAAGTCCCACATTCTAAAGATCTCGAGTCCCACAATGATCAAAATCTGGACCAGGGGTCAAATTTTAGCTCAATTTCCAAAGTGCTCGAAATGCAACGAAAATGGTGCCATTGCGTCCGTCTCGTCTTCCTGATTCCGACGGTATATTTACTTTCTCAAACGGAGTCCGTATGGAGAAAATATCGTGATCTGTTCGCCAAGCCAAACAGACAAAAAATTGATGCTCACTGTACCTGTCCGTACCGTCCGTACAGGACACGTGGAAGGTCCGTACAGGACACGTGGCAGGTCCGTATAGGACACATGGCGGCTCCAGGTGATGACATGTGTCAAGCAGATTTGGACTTTTTGGCGCACAGTTGGGCCAATCCGAAGGTGACACGTGGCACGGATGACGTCAACATTTGACGTGGCGACCGTACGATGACGTGGCTCGAATGACATGGCACCTGCTGACGTGGCGGTTTGTGATTGGCTGACAGTTGGGCGAGTTATATTGCAACATTTGGCATTATTTTGGCGAATGGTGAGGTGCCACGTGGCACCCCTTTATTGGCTAATGGTATTTTGGTTTGTTTATCAAAATTATGTGTAGTGGACCGGGTTCAAACCGGTGACCTTCCCTTTTGCCAAAGCCTTTACAAACCTCCGCTAGCCAATGCGCCACTATATATTTCTTAACATATATATGCAATACAATTCATTTGAATTGGATTGTGGATTGGTTTGGGCCGCGACCGGGCCGGGGCTTAGCCCCAGCCCTTGGTCGCGTGCCATTTAAACATATAACCACAGCCATAATGTATAGTGCACGCGCGATTTTTAAACATGGTTTGAAACGGTTAGGCCCGTGGTTGTTATATGCCCTAGTGTGTGGGAGTTGGAACGGTTATGCCGTTTATCCCTTTTGCTTATATGTGCGGTCACATGACCTTCACACGCCCGAGTGCTTGGCGGTTGGGGGCTGGAGGCACCCTAACCATCCTACAGTTTGGACTGGTTTTCGGTTATGGACGGGGCTAGGTTTTAACGCGCATTTTGGAGCGAGTTCTGGGTTCAGGCACACAAAAGTGCGTTTTGGCGAACCAGTTTCAGAAAGCTTGAAGGAGGAAAATGGCAGGAGGCCTATCTTCCTCATTTCTTGGCCGATTGAGGTGCCGTAAAAGCCCAGCTAGGGGTTTTTGGACGTCCTGAATCCATTGGTGCTGTTATCAAGGCCATTTGAAGACTTATTATGTAGGTTTTTCACCATTGAAGTTTCAGCAAGCTCCAGGGAGCTTGAAGCCCTCATTGATCGAGGACATGGTTTGGTGAGCCTATGTTTGTTTTCTATGATTGAATAATCATGTTTGGATAATTGATATTCTCTGAACACATTGGGACAGGTTTCAGAGGCTGTTGATGAATTTTATAGGTGTTTTTGCCAAAGAGAAGCTTAGGGAAGCTTATGGCCACATGTAGAAGAGGTCATGTCCAGATGAGCCATGATCCGTTTGCAGAGTTCTATTAGTCATTTTTGGGGTTTTTATGTGTTCTGATATCAATGGTACAGTCTGTTTTTCCATTGGAGTTGAGAAACAGTTTGTAAAAGAACTTTTGACAAATTAATCCCAGAGAGCCAAGTCCATTGATGGAGGCTCAAGGAGATGTAGCCCGGAGGGGGGTGAACTCCTTTATCAGCTTGTTCTTGTTGTGAGTTTGATGGTTTATTTGCTACAAGTTATGTTGCTGTGTATTTATTGAAAGTACATATATAACCATTTAAAATAACATATCCTCACACATAAGCATTTACAAGAAGATACATGAACTTAACACATAAGTTTATCTTGCATATATTTATACACATGAAGAAAGGTCCTGTAAAGTTTATTTTAATGAAGTAGAGGGTGCTTGCATAGCATAACAAGTTAGCCTTCTATTTTCAGATCAGGTGGTATCAGAGCATAGTTTTTTTTTCTCATGTGTTTTCCATTGATAGCTTGAGATTTAGCTATTGGTTTTTGTGCAAATTTTTGTGTTGAAGTTTGATATTTTGCAAGGATGGAGGAAGCTTCAAGTATTGATAGTTCTCATACATTTTCATTATCTAAAGAAGAAATTATAATCATGATAGATTTGATGAAAGAGATGTGTGAAGACAGAAATGTGTGCATTGTTCTTGAAGATTAGTTGATGGCCATGAAGCAGGAGAAAGACCAGTTTCTTGCAAGGTTGCATGAGATGGAGATTCAACTCCATGAGGCAAAGGAAACCCTTACCAAGTACATGCATGAACATAAGGTATGCAATGTTAGTTTATCTTCTAATTCCTCTAAAGATGAATGTTTTGGTGGTTTTGA
>ML826922.1:75539-124323 GCA_009831015.1 Picea engelmannii
AGATTCACCTCCTCAAAGAGGCGATAAAGGTGAATGTTCAAAGTATAATTCTGCTTATCATTCAGTTGCATTTGATTATGTTAAGCATGATAAATTTGGAAGAAAGAATCCTTGTACATATTGTGGTTTGTATAACCATCATGCTTCAAAGTGTTGGAAAATATTGGCCAATTTCAGGAAACTTTATAAGCAAAGACAACGTGAAAAGAGGAGGCAAAAGATTTGCACTCATTGTCAGAAGTGGGGTCATCTCATCGACCAATGTTGGACGTTGCATCCAACTACTCATCCACGGCATAAGAAGCAGATAGATAAAGATTTTGGCAAGAATGGAAGAGGAGATTCCATCATCGATGTGAGTCAAGATGATTCACAAGAGGATGATTTCCAGCAGAAAAAGTCACCGTTGAGTTGGCTTGGTAAGAAATGGTTGGATTTCTTGAGCAAGTAACGCTTGTATTTTTCTGTTGTAAATGCACTTTTCAGCTTTATGTGTGCATTTATGGGAAGCATGATAAGTTGCAGCAGTTTATTACAACTTGCATAATGTGAGTTGCATGTGAATGCAATTCATTTTGAAGGCATATTTGTTGTTGCATAAATTCGCCAGGAGGATGTAAAAGATGGATATGATGTTCACTTGTTACAGCCATGTATCTTTTTCATGATCAACTCTTATGTACCCGCATGTTTTTGGGGTTATGTACTTATGTTTGTACTGAAAGGAGAGTTGAAGAGTCATGCACATGCATTTGTTTTTATGTATGTGTAAGCAGTGAACCTGGTGATGGTTCATCATGAGGGATTCATGATTGTGACATGATTGTGTATCATGTTTGTCGACTTGTCATTTTGGAAGGTCGAGATGTTTCAAATGAGTCTCGAATGGTGTCTGACGACTATGTTGCGTCGATCATGTTTTTTAAACTTATGTTTAGTCGATGGAGTTTGTTGGCTTGTAAGTCAATTTTGAGTACATCGAGATGAAAGAAAACACCATGTACTTTGATAAAGTACGAGATGCAACAGTTTGTTTAAAGAACAAAAGATTTTGTTGGCATCATTTTCAATCTTGTATGATTTGTTTTCAAGATTGATGGTTTTCTTGGCTCATGACAAGATGTCGCAGGAAGGTTTTTGAAGCCATTGAAGAGTTGATTTTGTTGACGCCAAAGAGTTCGAAAGAGGGACTTGATTCTCAGTGGGAAGGTTGGCATTCTTCCAAGCACAGAGAGAACAGTGGGTCAGCAGCAGCCAGAGAACAATGGTTGAGGGACATAGTCAGTTGCAGTGCACGACATGTCAAAGTATTCAGGTGATTGTCGAAAAGATTTTGATATAACTTGAAAGCAGACATATAATATTTTGTGGGTCCAAAAGCCTTTCAGTGGGAAGGTGTGATCAAAATATGGACCAGGGGTCAAATTTTAGCTCAATTTTCAAAGTGCTCGTAATGCGACAAAAATGGTGCCATTGCGTCCGTCTCGTCTTCCTGATTCCGGAGGTATATTTACTTTCTCAAACGGAGTCCATATGGAGAAGATATCGCGATCTGTTCGCCAAGCCAAATAGGTAAAAATTTGACGCTGACTGTACCTGTCCGTACAGTCCGTACAGGACACGTGGCAGGTCCATACAGGACACGTGGCAGGTCCATACATGACACATGGTGGCTCCAGGTGATGACATGTGTCAAGCAGATTTGGACTTTTTGGCACACAGTTGGGCCAATCAGAAGGTGACACGTGTCACCACTGGAAGGGTGACACGTGGCACGGATGACGTCAACATTTGACGTGGTGACAGTACGATGATGTGGCTCGAATGACATGGCACCTGCTGACGTGGTGGTTTGTGATTGGCCGATAGTTGGGTGAGTTATATTGCGACACGTGGCATGATTTTGGCGAATGGTGAGGTGCCACGTGGCCCAGTCATGGGCTGCCACGTGGCACCCCTTTATTGGCTAATGGTATTTTGGTTTGTTTATCAAAATTATGTGTAGTGGACCGGATTCGAAGCAGTGACCTTCCCTTTTGACAAAGCCTTTACAAACCTCCGCTAGCCAATGCGCCACTATATATTGCTTAACATATATATGAAATACAATTCATTTGAATTGGATTGTGGATTGGTTTGGGCCGCGACCGGGTCGGGGCTTAGCCCCAGCCCTTGGTCGCGCGCCATTTAAACATATAACCACGACCATAATGTATAGTGTGCGCGCGATTTTTAAACATGGTTTGAAACAGTTAGGCCCGTGGTTGTTATATGCCCTAGTGCGCGGGAGTTGGAACGGTTATGCTGTTTAGCCCTTTTGCTTATATGCGCGGTCACATGACCTTCACGCGCCTGAGTGCTTGGCAGTTGGGGGCTGGAGGTGCCCTAACCATCCTACAATTTGGACCAGTTTTTGGTTATGCGTGGGGCTAGGTTTTAACGCGCATTTTGGAGCGTGTTCTGGGTTCAGGCACACAGAGGTGCGTTTTGGCGAACCAGTTTCAGAAAGCTTGAAGGAGGAAAATGGCAGGAGGCCTATCTTCCTCATTTCTTGGCCGTCGAGGTGCCGTAAAAGCCAAACTAGGGGTTTTTGGACGTCCTGAATCCATTGGTGTTGTTATCAAGGCCATTTGAAGACTTCTTATGCAGGTTTTTCACCATTGAAGTTTCAGCAAACTCCAGGGAGCTTGAAGCCCTCATTGATCGAGGACATGGTTTGGTGAGCCTATGTTTGTTTTCTATGATTGAATAATCATGTTTGGCTAATTGATATGCTCTGAACACATTGGGACAGTTTTCAAAGGCTGTTGAGGACTTTTACAGGTGTTTTTTCCAAAGAGAAGCTCGGGGAAGCTTATGGCCACATGTAGAAGAGGTCATGCCCGGATGAGCCATGATCCGTTTGCAGAGTTCTATTAGTCATTTTTGGGGTTTTTATGTGTTTTGATCTCAATGGTACAGTCTGTTTTTCCATTGGAGTTGAGCGACATCTTGTAAAAGAAATTTTGACAAATTAATCCCAGAGAGCCAAGTCCATTGATGGAGGCTCAAGGAGATGTAGCCCGGAGGGGGGTGAACTCCTTTATCAGCTTGTTCTTGTTGTGAGTTTGATGGTTTATTTGCTACAAGTTATGTTGTTGTGTATTTATTGAAAGTACATATATAACCATTTAAAAGAACATATCCTCACACATAAGCATTTACAAGAAGATACATGAACTTAACACATAAGTTTATCTTGCATATATTTATACACATGAAGCAAGGTCCTGTAAAGTTTATTTTAATGAAGTAGAGGGTGCTTGCATAGCATAACAAGTCAGCCTTCTATTTTCAGATCACACAAAAATCATAATAGAGGAGTACCACCTCTATAAAAACACAGGGGGATTTGTATCCTCGTGAGGTTGTCGTTTCGTTCCTATCGTATTCAAGAGTCAACACTTCCTTATCCTTTGAGGTGGTTGAGTCTTGATTATTCCTGTTATGATGAGGTGGCATGACTATATTCAATTTATGTTGTCTGATCTGATTTGTTATACAGTTCCTTCAAGACATGTTACTAGTGGGATGAATCACAAAGGACAAGGTGACCTATTTCTGAGAGGACATGAGAGGGTTAGGGGATTGGCTAAACATGTTCAATGGAATTAATAATTATGACCCCCACTTTTTTCATTGTAGATAAATTAGTGAGTACATATGCTTCCTTGTTTTGTTGCTTAGGAATTTGGAAGTATGAGATGGATGTAATTCATCTTTTTTTATGTTGGATTATCTCTAGGATGGATTCCAATTGATTTTCTTTGGAGGAACGATTGAAAATCATGGCTCCTATGATTACTGTAGAATCTCCCATCTCTATCAATTTTGGTACCTTGAGGAAAGATTCTAATTATAGTCCCTAAAGGAGAGTGTGAAATTTTGCGCATTATTGGAGGTTATCCCAATGCTCCATGTGTATGAAAACACCTTTTCTCCCCTAGGGTTGAATATAAACCCCATGCTCCTACCACCCCTAGGGTTTTCTTTGAAGATCCATCAAATAATAGTAAGTATGAATGTTGTTATTTTTTCCATGATTGAAGATATTGATCATTTAATAAATATGCCAGCATGAAAAGGGGGAGATATTTGTTGGAGAAATTGTAATGGGAAGTTTAAAATTATCGAACCAAACTAAATCTTCCTTTAATAAAGCTTGAACATTTTTTAAATGATTTTTTTGTATTGAAGTTACTCCGAGAGGATAGATATAGCTTTTTTAGACACTTGTTGTGGGGAGGTTTCTTCTTGTGAAAAAATAATCCTATTTTTATCTAGCCAAACTTTCCAGCTGATGTACTTGGGAAGGGAAGTCCATTCTCTGCTGAAATTTCCTTTGTATTTTAAGGAGCTTTTATATAGACTATACCATTTTCCAATTATCTGCTTTGTGGCCTTTGGTTTCCGAAACATGTGTTCCATCCCTCTGAAAGCATTGATCCATACTTTGCATGTGAATTCACATTCTATAAATAATTGGGTCAAGATTTATGAGTGTTTCTTATGTAGGGCACATATTGAGGGTCTTGAGACACCTCATTTTTGGAGATTGTCCACTGTCAACATTTTGTTGTGAACCAAGATCAAGATGAAGGTGTTGATTTTTGGAAGGCCATTCGTCTGCCAAATTTTCATCCAAATATTGGACCTTGGAAGTAAATGGGAAAGAATTAGAAGATGATCATATCCTTTCTTAAATCAGTAGTTTAAGGTTCCCCAACCCCTACAATCTTTGGCAAGTCTGTGGTCGGGGGCACAACTGCGAAGAGTAGCTTCAAGCTAGGTAGAAGCAAAGATGATATTTGGAGGAATATTTCCAAAGGTCCACCTTGATCAACAACCATAACGATATCACAACGACAAGTCTAAGAGGGATTTTTTCCCCTGCTGTATGAGCCAAAGTCTGAGATGATGGAATTCTAGAGATTGAGAGGAGGGGTGTCCCTGAATCCACATACCATTCTTGATCTATCTCCACTAGCCAATTGGGCATTGGTAAAGATAAGGAAAATAAGGATCCTTCCTCCTCATACTTCCTAGATAGAGCATTGACCACCATGTTCTCCTTGCCATTCTTGTACATGATCTCATAATCACATCCTAACAATTTAGTGACCCACTTGTGTTGCTTTGGGGATGACAACCCTTGCTCCAGGAAATATTTTAAACTATGATGGTTTGTCTTAATCCAGAAATGACATCCCATCAAGCAAGGACACCATATATAAACTACATGAAGAATAACCATCATTGCCTTTTCATGGGTTTATTTGGCCAAATTTCTATCACTCAATTGTTTACTAGTGAAGGCCAATGGGCATCCCTCTTGCATTAACACTGCCCCAATACCTTTGCAAGATGCATTACATTCCAAGATGAAAGTCTTATTGAATTCAAGCATGGTTAAGACAAAAGTAGTATACATAGTTGGTTTTAGATCTTGAAAATCCCGTTCCATAGCATCATTCCAGCTGAAGGCATTTTTCTTGAGCAAGGTGGTGAGGGGAGCTACAATTTTACCATAGTTTTACACAAACTTCTTCTAGTAATCAATGAGGCCAAGGGAGCTACATAAACTTTTGAGATATTTTAGGCGAGGCCAATCTTACCACTAGACATAAAATAATATTTATAACTAAAGGGATACAAATGTTAATCACAAACTTTGTTAAAAACAATACAAAACATTTTTTGTAATTTAAAGTGAATATAATAATCAATTGATAATATATAACTAACAAAAATAATCATAATTATATTTTATAAAGCTTTAATAATGTTATGATTAAAATAATTAATTAATTAATTTTACATAACATATTTTTATAACTAAATAACTTATAACTAAAATAACTAAATATATAACATATTTTTATAGCTAAAAAAATTAACTAAATAGCTTAAAAAACTAACTAAATAACTTATGTAACTATATAACATATTTTTATAGCTAAAAAAAATTAACTAAATAACTTATGTAACTATATAACATATTTTTATAACTAAAAAAAATTAACTAAATAACTTATGTAACTATATAACATATTTTTATAGCTAAAAAAAATTAACTAAATAACTTATGTAACTATATAACATATTTTTTAGCTAAAAAAAAATTAACTAAATAACTTATGTAACTATAGATTGTAAGTTGGATGAAATCTCAATAATGTTATGGAGTACATAAGCAATTTACTTAGTCAATCTAGTACTAAGTAAGAACAACTAACCAAGACCAACACCTAGGACCAAGTCTTAAATTATATAATAGATTAAGATTTATTAGAAAAAAAATCTACTTAACTATTAGTTAAACCAAGATATAAATTACATAATAGGTTAAGATTTACTAGAAAAAAATCTACTTAACTATTAGTTAAACCAAGATATTAGTATAAGAAAAAATTATTAAAACCAAAAATTTAATTGGTAAGAATGGATTAAGAATTAGTTTTAAATGTGAAGTTAAGACTTAATTAAGTTAATTCTTTATATTGTTTTGTGAGTTAATTTGAGTGATTGAGTTTTTTGAATTACAAATAAAAAGTGATGGATCCCACATTCTCTTAAGAGAAAAAAAAAAAGTTTCATGGAAAAAAAAAATTCTTNAAAAAAAAAAAAAAAAAAAAAATCTTTACACAATTTAACCTTTGCTTTTTAAATCTTATTTATTTTTTCTTGAAAGATATGTGAGTAAAATTTGTATATAAATTTTAATATAATATTTATATTTTAATATAAAATTATTAATCATAATAAAATAGTATTTCTTTAAATATAAAATAATTCAAATCTAATCTACTTTAATGTTAATCTAAATCAAATTCTTCCCCATATAAGTTAAACTTTGATCAATTTACATTATATATATAGGTTTTACCAAACTCTTTATAATTATAAAGAAACACTTTACTTGCAATACTCATGTTACGTAGTGTGCAAAGTTGCACTTGCTTCAATAAGCACCATTAAAAATACAATTAGAATTAGACGTATGCATATGTAAGACTTTATTAGTAAACATACGAAATGACCTTAAATAATTGTATTACTTGTCTTACGTACAGTGCTAGATTAGATCGATGAAGTTTAAGATATTTGCGTTTTTTTTTAAATATATAATGATTAAAAGAGTTCCGAAAGGAAAAATATTATTTTAGCCATTTTTTATACTAAGAATATATATGACTAATTAAACATGATAATAAAGTGAGTGATTTGAGAGTGAATATTGTGTATTTATGATATTATATGAAAGGTTTATATATATATATATATATAGTTATTATAATTTAAATATAATAAGATATGTGTTTCTATATAGAGGTAGGGTATGTATATTTTGGTAGTCAAATAGTCATTATTGTTTCACTCTTGTTTGGTTCAATTAAGTGTTATGAGGTTTTAACACAACATAGAGATAGTCTATAGAGGTATACATAGCCTACCCCTCTGGATTTGAACTTGTGACCTTTTAGGAGGAAACACATGTTCTTAATCATTAGGCTCACTCAGGCTATATATGATAGATTTGATATGATAAATTTTGAGACTTATTCCATTTGTAGGGGAGGAAGCCTTGAAACTCTTTGCTAAAATGTTTTTAAGCCAAATTAATTCATGTTTACAAGTGTTCTAAAGGCATGCACTCATCATCTATGTAGTGGTGTATCAAGGGAAGAAGTTTTATTCTCACACCTTCAAAACTTGTTTTTAAGTAAAAGGTATTTTTGTTAATTTCTATGCAAAATGTTGCTTAAAAAAGATAACGATAGGTGTTAAGAGTGTTAAGAATGAAATTTCATGGAATGTCATCATTGTTATAAATATACAAAATGAACATAGAGAAAAAGTTATTATGCCTTGAACCTAGAGTTAAAAGAGACAAAAGTCGCAAAAGTGAGATTAGTTAGTGGGATTTGTCCTCTTGAACACAATTATGGTTTATTGTTTAAATTTCAATTTGTTTTTTTTTGTTTCACAAATCAATTCAAATAATATATTGAGTAGATATTGTCATGACATGCAACATGTTCTTAGAGATACAGAGCTAAACCTAACGAAACTCAATAACAAGGAGTCATAGGTAGACCATTTGCGAAAGTATACTCTCTAGTATGACACAGGTCATGTGTGTTTGTAACGCCTAGGTTCGATTATGCAAACAAGAATTGTTCGAATCTTCTTGCAATGATTTACGCAGTCGTCTTATACACACAAAATTTGAATTAATAAAATGTGTCAACATGGTTTTTGGTTTTAAGGATTACGTTTAGCTTACTCCTTTTCTTTTTCAAACTTACAATGCTAACTAAAAACTCCCCTACCAAAACTGTTGATTTTTCTAGTGCAATAGATAATAGCACAATATTTATGAAAATTGATAATTACTTCTAATATATTTTTTTTTTTTCACTTTTCAATTTATCATTAAGCAATTATACTTCAGAAATTCAACCATATAAATGTTATATAATAATAATAGAGATCACAAAGAGAACACACGATTTATTAGGAGATGTGAATTGCTTGAATTACAAATGAGCCAAACTGGCCTCCCCTATAGACACGACTTTTCAATTTTCACTTTTCACATTGTGAAGACCGACCATAGTTACAAAATTCAACACTCCCTCTTAACTAGGGAGGTATTCATAACAAACAACTAAATGTACTCAAGTTTACAAAAAATCTATCTATGAAAAGGTCATATCAAAAATATTATCATCATCATCTGCAACATTAGCAACAACCTATCATCACATGGCATCAACTTTCTGGGCCATACTTCATCTGAGTAATCATGCATGATGCTTGAATAAGTTAGGTGTTGAAACCTGCGCACTCAATTGAGTGTCCCACAGTTGTCACACACTCAATGGAGTGTCATGTGACTACACAGACCATTCTTCCTGATTAGGTTGCCATCTGTCCCTCAAGAATAATGCCAATCCTTCCAGATGTTGAAAGCCACGCCATGGGCTACAAGGATCATTCTTCTAATCAGGTCACTACATGTGCCATAGAGAAATTGTTAGTCCTGTACCAACCTCCCTAATCAGGTCACCATTTGTGCCATAGGGGGAAAACCATTCATCTTGATTAGATCACCATATGTGCCATAGGAGGATGTCAGTCCTAGACCATTTTCTACAGAAAATGTTAGTCCATGATACATCATTAATATGTCCAACCTGGATCATTCTCCACAGGGAGAATGTTAGTCCAACAACATACTAACTATCCACAATCCAATAATATCAGCACTCCCTCTCAACCAAGGGAGTAATCTCCACAAGCCCCAACTTGTCCCTAAAGTATACAAACTTCCCTTTGGACAAGGGCGTCATCAGAATATCTATTATCTACTCATAGATGGAGATGTACTGGAGCTTCACTTTTCCCTTATGGAATTTATCACGAATGTAGTAGTACTTGATCTCAATGTGCTTCGACTTATCATGGAACACAGGGTTCTGTGAAAGCTTCACACAACTTTTATTATCATAGTATATCACGGTCGAGTCCAGTGCTTGGTCAAATAGTCCATAAACCATCTTACATAGACATACTGCTTCCGTACAAGAATCACAAGCTACAATATACTATGCCTTTGCAGTGTTGAGTGTGACAAACTTTTGTTTCCTACTAGCCCAAGATATCATAACAGAGCCCAAACTAAAACATACACCAGAAGTATTATTTCTGTCACTTGCACTCCCTACCCAATCAGAATCCATATATCCCTGCAACTATACATCACTATTTGAGACATATATTAAACCACAATTTAGCGTGCAACTTCTCTCAACTTCTTCAGATTCTCTTAGATAATTGATCCAATCAACTTACGGTACATGGAGGGGTCTACTAGATCATAATCAGAGTCTCTCAACTTCTTCATATTTGTCACCATGGGAGTTTCCATGGATTTTCAATCCATGATCCCAAGCTTCTGAAGGATATTTACAACATACTTCCCTTGACCTAGGAATATTTCACCAGGGTTCTGCCATACTTCTACTCCCAAATAATAATGCATGAGACCCCAAATAATTGTGCATGAGAGTTTCCATGGATTTTCAATCCATCATCCCAAGCTTCTGAAGGATATTTACAACATACTTCCCTTGACCTAGGAATATTTCACCAGGCTTCTGCCATACTTCTATTCCAAGATGCTTCATGTCAAATTCAAAGGCTAGCTACCTCTTACACTGAATAATGAGAGGCTATGTACCTGCCAAAAAAAAGTCATCAACATATAATAGTAGAATCACAGGTGCATCATTCAAAGACTTGCAATAAAGGTTTGGATCAACATAACTCTTGGAGAATCCAAGTCTCATTAAGTAGTTTTCAATCCATGCATACCAAGCTCTTGGATCTTGCTTGAGTCCATACAAGTATTTCTTTAATATGCAAACATGTGACTCTCTCTGGTGCACCTCAAAACCTTGAGGTTGCTCTATGTACACTTCTTCTTGAATCACTCCATTGAGAAAAGTTGTCTTCACATCCATCTGATGTAGACTCCATCCCATGGAAGTTGCAAGAGAGATAATGGATCTGATAGAAGTGTATCTAGCAACAAGAGAAAACATATCATCATAGTCTTCTCCCTCTTTCTGGGAGAACCCTCTAGCCACGAACCTTGCCTTGTATTTATCAATACTTCCATCCATTGCATGTTTAATCTTGTAAATCCACTTTGAAGTCACTACAAACTTCCCTTCAGGTCTAGGCACAACTTCCCATACACCGTTCTTCATGATGGATTGATATTATTCCATCATAGCTTCCTTCCCTTCTTTCAGCTTGACTGCTCTTCAAAGGTTGAAGGTTTTGTATTCGCAAGATCTGTCATAAGTGCCGCATAACTAGAGAACCTATTGGGTCTATTTCTTTCCCTGGAGGTGCCATCTGGAGCTTCATGTCCTAATTCTTCCTGCAAGGTGGATTTGAGCCATGCTGCTCTCTTTCTTATCTCAAGAACAGTAATTTGTTTCACAAGTTCAAGTGGCCATTTTGGTTCTTCATCATGATGATTTGGAGAACATGTACTTTCTTCGTTGGGATCTTCATGTTCCTCTTCATCGTTGGAGTCCATGGAATCTTCTATAGATTTTCTATAAGCAATATTTTCATCAAAATTCACGTCCCGAATGACTTCAACCTTTTGTTGTCTTGGAATATAGATTCTATAGGATTTTGATGACTCAATATATCCAACGAATATGCCCTTCTTTCTTGAAGGTTCCAACTTCTTTCTTTTGTCCTTGGGAACATGAATATAAATAGGATAACCAAATATCCTCAAGTGTTCAACACTTGGTTTCTTTCTAGAGAAGGCTTCTTCTGGACTCATGTTATTCAATATATGGTGATGACTTCTATTCTGAACATATAGGGTTTCCATAACTGCTTCTCCCCATAGAAACATGGATAGATTTTGATCATTCATCATTGCCTTGAAAAATGATTCAATAGATCTTTTCTTCCTTTCTGCCACGCCATTTTGTTGAGGATTATGTGGGACAATCAACTCCCTCTTAATCCTAGCTTATTTGAAAAATAAAATGAGCTCTTTGGAAGTGTATTCTCCTCCATTATCATACCTTAGAGTATTTATCTTCTTGCCTGTCAAGTTTTCCACTTCAACCTTGAATCCTTGAAACTTGTCAAATACTTCGTCTTTTGTCTTCAATAGGTACATCCAAGTCTTTTGTGAGAATTCATCAATAAATGTTACATAGGAAAGAGAGCCTCCTAGAGACTTCACAGGAATAGGACCACATACATATGAATGCATTAAGTTCAAGATATCCTTTGATCTATTTTCACTGCTTGTGAATGGATTCTTAATATTATTCCCAAGTGCTCCGCCTCTGCAAACACCTTCATGTACTGGTTGTAATTCTGGTACACCTACCACCATTTGATTTAGAGATGGAAATTCTTGATAATGAAGGTGAGCATACCTTCTATGCCATAATTCGCTAGGATTGGCTTCATCATTTACAAGGTCTTGAGTATTTTGACCTATGAGCTTATATAGTCTCCCATCACGAATTCAAATAACTCTAGCATCATCTATACTATAGCCTTTAGGCCATACAAGTAATTTCCCATAAAAAATGCTATTATATATCCTTTATCTTCTAGACAAGAAATGGAGACCAAATTCTTCTTTAAACCGGGGACATATAGAACATTACGGAGATGAACATTGTTACCTGATTCCAACTCAATATATGCTTTCCCAATTCCTTTGATTGCATACGAGTTGTTGTATCCAAGTTATACACTATGATAAATCATCTTCTCCCTCATACTATAAATATTGACATGAACATATATCATATGTTTAGAAGCTCCACTATCAATCAACCACATATCGTCATTATCTTCAATAGATCCTACAAGGGACGAGAAGTAGAAGAAATATGTATCTTCATGCTTGAATTTCCTTGAAGGTTCTTCATCATTCACATTGGTAGTTGAAGCATGATGTTTTCCTTTCCTCTTCTGATCCAAATGGATGTCAGTGGCCTCCCACCTATTCCAACTGGCTCATTTGGACAGTTTTCCAGTTTGGCAGTTTTTTCCCTGGGTTTCGGGTCTTTGACTTGCACGGTCATTTTGAGGCCCTAAACAACGTTTTTTAGCGCTCGCCACAGTCATATTAACCTTAGTCCTTAGATAGAACTTTCCAACAGGCTATCGTGCACCTAAAACAGAGATCGTATGCAAAGGTTATGACCCTGGGAAGTTGATGTACTAAATTACCCAAACGGTGCCCACATGACTTTTGTCGCATCATCTCCTAGGGTTAGGTTTTTTGACATTCCTGTTTATTGTAAAAAGGACTTCAAAGACTCATTTTAATCATATTATTGTGAATGAGCGCAACCCTCACATCTCTTCTCAGAGATAATCCTCCACCATTCTAGCAAGCATGTTTCCACTGCATTTTACAGTTTCAACTTATTTCCTTATTGAATAGAAACCAATTTTACTTTATATCTATTATTCTGTGTTAAGCATCTTTTGATAATAATCTATATTCATTTCATTCTGCAAATATATTCTGGATTAGTAGTATCAAAGAGGTTTCTCCTTGTCGTTCTTAATGCATGTCCCCAACGAGGTCAGGGTACAAATAATTGGGTCTTGAGCTTGTTTCTCTTGAGGAAAAAAGATCTCGCATGCCAAAACTACCTCTCATGGCAGAAGAAAATAAAGACGAAGAGACAAGATATCCCTTCAAAATGTTGCTCGAGGAATCCCTCATGCAACAGAGGAATGAGATGATGTATAGTTTTGCGCAAATCCTTTGGCGACTACCAACAAGCAACACATCTTCCTCAAACGAAGGCACTGCCCCCTTCAAGGTACAAATCAAATTTGATATTCCTGTTTTTGAAGGTCAGATAGACTCATATACAGTAGACAAATGGTTGAATCTTCTAGAAGGGTATTTCTCTATCAATATCTTTTTGAATAGAGAAAATATTACTTTTGCGCTCCTCAAAGTCGTCCCCCATGTCAAATATTGGTGGGAAAATTTCCGTGAGCAAAAGGAAGCAGAGGAACCCTCATTATTTACAGTCCCAGTCACATGGGAGTCCTTCAAGGATGATATTAAGGAACAATATTACCGTTTTGGAATTTATGACAACCTGTACACAAAATGGACCACGTTGCTGCAGGAAAGAGACCAAGCGGTGCTCGAGTTCACAAATATCTTCCATACCTTGTGCACCAAGATAGGTATCAAAGATTATGAGCGACATCTGGTGCTCAAGTATCGTAGAGTTATGAATAGATACATCCAGGCTGAAATGGAGTTTCTGGACATCTCATCCTTGGGCACGGCCTACCGATATGCCATCAAAATCGAGCAGAAGCTCAAACAAAAGATGTGACAATTTGGGCCTGAGAATCCCTCACAGCAAAAGGCAAGAAAGGGTGGCCCAAAACTGTAGAATAAAGGACAAAGAAAATATGGACAGCCTCGGGAAAACAAATCCAGGCCACAAGAAAATAAGGACATCGAAAAGACAAAGAAAGATATCAGAAAGTGGTGTGACTTCCATAAGAGCCCCTGACATAACACTGCTTATTACCGCTCGAAGCAGTTGCTGGTGGATGAGGTGAAAGCCTCTAAATCAAATGCGTGTTCCGACTTTGAGTTAGAACCAGAAAGGGGGATACGAATCATAGACGCAGAACCCAGTGCTACTGTTTCTACCACCAAGCTCCAGCCTGGTGAACCAGACGAGAAAGAGGAAGGTGATTTCCTTTTTCATTCACATATGTGGGTGAAGGGTACCCTACTGCACTTCATCATTGATAGAGGTATCCAGAATAGCCTCATCTCAGAAGAGGTTGTCAAGAGATTCACCCTACCGAAAAGGCCACATCCGCAGCCCTACACCATTGGATGGATCCACTAAGGAAGCGACATCTGCGTCAACCAACAATGTTGCCTCTCATACAACATGGAGCCCTTCAAAGATGAGGTATTGTGTGATGTTTCCCCTCTCGAAGTTTGTAATGTTATTTTGGTCCAACCATATTTATGGAAACGTCATGTTGTATATGAGTCTAGGCCTCATAGTGTTATTATTAATTTGAACAATAAATTGTATAGGATACCCGAGGTAGTCCCACCCAATGCTCTTTCCTTTTTCTCTGCCAAGCAATGCAGAAAGGTCATATCTCAGACAAGGAATTTTTTATTCTTCGTGATTCACTCTTAGAATGAGCGAAAGATCGCAACCACATATAGGGTCTCCATGGCTGACCTCTCCACACAGTAGAAGAAAGTGGATAAGGCCGTGGAAGAATACTTAGATATCTTCTCCTCAGCTATCGGGGTACCTCTGCATTGTTAGGTGAAGGACCCCATCGATCTGACCCCCGATGCACCATTGCCTAATGGGCAAGTATACCATCGCTCTCTGTTAGAGAATGAGGAGATCAAGTTGTAGATCCAAGAACTTCTCCACAAGGGGCACATATTTCCTAGCTCATCGCCTTGCAGGAGGACAATCGTAATGGTGCAGAAGAAAGATGGAACTTGATGACTTTGCATTGATTATTGAGCCCTGAATAAAATCACACTTAGAAACTGGTACCTGATTCCCCAAATCGACGACCTCCTTGATCAACTCATGGGGGCCACATACTTTAGTAAGATTGATGTGAAGTATGGCTACCACTAGGTCCTGATAGAACATACAGATGTATGGATGACCGCCTTCAAGTCAAAGGAAGGTCTTTTTGAATGGTTGGTCATGCCCTTTGGTTTGAAAAATGCTCCAACCAATTTCATGAGGATGATGGATGATATCCTATGACCATTCACCAATACTTTTGTAGTGGTGTATCTGGATGACATCCTCATTTACAACAAGACTTGGGCAGAACACTTGCAACATATTCAGCAGGTTCTGCACACCCTCTGGCAGTACCAGATCTATGCCAACTTGGAAAATTCTTTGTCGGCATGTATAACATTCATTACCTGGGCTACATCATTGATTAGCATGGCGTATATGTGGATCCAACCAAAATCCAAGTCATCTATGATTGTCCAGCCCCAACCACACTCACTGAGCTTCAAAGCTTCTTGGGTCTTGACAATTTCTACTGTAGGTTCATGTTTGGATTCTCCCATATTGCATGGGCCCTCAACCAAGTAACCAGGGGTGGTGGTAAGGAGAAATTTATGTGGGTTCTTTCCCAACAACAAGTGTTCAATGATTTGAAGCAGAACTTGTTCTCAACCCAAGTACTTTCACTACCATACCTACAACAACCCTTTGAGATCAAGAGAGATGCTTCAGACTATGTCGTGGGTATTGTTCTCACTCAACACGACCACCGCATGGCCTATCATAGTGAGACACTATCAAATGTTTTCCGTAAGTACCCTACTTACGACAAAGAAATGTACTCCATTGTGAAAAAATGCCAGCAGTGGAGACATTACATTATTGGGAAGGATACAATCATCCACACTGATCATAAGCCACTGCAGTTCATGTAGACACAAGGAAAATTTCAGAATGACTGCCATCAGAAATGGTCCACACACTTGCAACAATTCCACCTCAACATCAAGTATAAAACATGAAGCACCAACTGCGTCCCTGGTTTCCTCAGCAGAACACCAGTCGTGACACTCACCACAGTGCTAGACTCTTGCGACCATGAGACCTATGGGTGGCCCCAACTCTATGAGACAGAGCTGGACTTCACCACCACCTACCAAATGTTGGGCGCAAACGAAGTTGTCACCAATTTCAATATTTCGGATGGGTTGTTGTGTCGTCTAGGCCATATCTGTGTTCCATCAAGTGAGCGAGTGGAGCTAATCTGGGAATTCCACTACAATCGGGTGGCAAGACACTTCAACGTCAAAAATACAGTGGCAATGTTGTAGAAACATTTCTATTGGCCGAAACTTCGACAGGAGGTCAACAAGTATATCAAGTCATGCATTGCCTGCACGATTTCCAAACCGACCACTAAGAAATAGGGCATGTACACACCTCTTCCTACTCCTAAAAATCCATGGGAATCGATCTCAATGGACTACATGTCGGGCCTCCAGTCCACCAAGCGGGGAAATGACTATGTTTTTGTGGTTGTGGATCTCTTTTCTAAGATGGAAATTATGGTCGCTTGTAAGAAGAGCATCACAACAGAGGCCACTTCCAAGCTCTTATTTGAATGAGTATGGGTACATTTTGGAATCCCAAAAACCATTGTATCTGATCGGGACAGTCTATTATCCAACACATTTTGGTCAAGCCTCTAGTCACTGCTGGACACCAAGCTCACCAAATCCATGACCTTCCACCCCCAGACAGATGGCCAAACCGAGGTCATAAATCAAATGATCGTGCTATTCTGTGCATGTATAATTCCAAGCACCCTCGTAGATGGGGTGAGAGTCTCCCCTATGTTCAACATAGCTACAACTGAGCCATGCATAGCTTAACTGACCACATCCCCTTTCAGGTGGGGTTGGGATTCCAACCATTGGGTCCCATAGATGTTGCACTACCCCTTGCGGTCACCTCGACCGACTCATCTCGTACTCCAACTAAAGTTGAAAAATCTACCCAGTTCATTGAGCAGATCTAGAACATCCGCCAACAAGTTCAACATATCCTATAGAATTCCAATGAAAAGTACAAGCAACACCATGATGAACATCGGGTGCCATATAAGTTTCAGGTGGGCAACAAAGTTTGGTTGCACTTGCAGAAAGATCACCTTATGGGACTCCATCAGAAGCTTCTCCCACTCTATTATGGGTCATACACCATCAGCAAGGTTGTGGGTAATAATTCTTCTGAGCTCAACATTCCTGCTTTCCTTGGTTTTCACCCAATGTTCAATGTGAATATCCTTCGACCGTATTTTCCACCATTATTGGACACCTTAGAGATAGAAGAAAAAATGACACCAATAGAGATCAACCCCAACTGCATACAAAATACATCCAGTGATCATATTGTGGACAAATAGATTAAGGGAACTCACAAGAAAAGGATCCATCTTTATCGAGTTGTCAAAGCAGGGCAACTCCTGCACCAAGGCAAGTGGCTCACCCAGGGCCAAATTTAGTAGAAATTTCCTCATATGATGGGGGAACACAACACAATGGATACCATTTCTTCCAAAAAGGGGAATATTGATCCAGATGGATGTCAGTGGCCTGCCACCCATTCCAACTAGCTCATTTTGGTAGTTTTCTAGTTTGGTAGTTTTTTCCCTAGTTTTCGGGTCCCTGACTTGTGGGGCCATTTTGAGGCCCTAAACAATGTTTTTTATTGCTCACAACAATCATAATGAATTTTGATAGATAACATCAAAATGTGTATTCCTGATATAGACCTTTCCAACGACCTATCATGCGCCTAAAATGGAGGTCGTATGCAAAAGTTACGACCCCGGGAAGTTGATGTACTAACTTACCCAAACGGGGCCCACATGACTTTTGGTGCTTCATCTCCTAGGGTTAGGATTTTTGGATGCCTAGGGTTTTTGAAATTATTTTTTATTGTAAAAAGGCCTTCATAGCCTCATTGCAATCATCTTCTTTTAAATGAGCACAACCATCACATCTCTTCTCAGAGATAAGCTACCACCATTCTAGCAAGCATGTTTCCACTTCATTTTACAGTTTCAACTTATTTCCTTATTGAATAGAAACCAATTTTACTTTATATTTGTTATTCTGTGTTAAGAATATTTTGATAATAATATGTATTCATTTGGTTCTACAAATATATTTTGGATCAATGGTATCAGAGCGGTCTGCTCCTTGTCGTTCTTAATGCATTTCCCCAACGAGGTCAAGCTACAAAGAATTGGTTCTCGAGCTTGTTTCTCTTGAGGAAAAAATCTCTCGCATGCCCAAACGACCTCTCATAGAAAAAGAAAATAAATACAATGGGATAGTAGATCCCTTCAAAATGTTGCTCGAGGAATCCCTCATGCAATAAAGGAACGAGATGATGAATAGTTTTGTGAAAATCCTTCAACAACTACCAACAAGCGATGCAACTTCCTCAAACGGAGGTGTCGCCCCCTTCAAGGTACAAATAAAATTCAATATTCCTATATTTGAAGGTCATATAGATGCATATATGGTAGACAAATGGTTGAATCTGGTATACGGGTATTTATTTCTCCACAACTTCTCGAATAGAGAAAAGATTACTTTTGTGCTCCTCAAAGACGTTCCCCATGTCAAAGATTGGTGGGAAACTTTTTGTGAGAAAAAGGAAATAGAGGAACCCTCATTATTTACAGTCACAATCACATGGGAGTCCTTAAAGGATTCTATTAAGTAAATATAATTCTCTTTTGGAAGTTTTGACGACCTGTACACAAAATGGACCATGCTGCGGTAGGAAAGAGACCAAGCAGTGCCTAAGTTAACAAATATCTTACATACCTTGCACACTAAGCTGGGTATCAAAGATTCTGAGTGACATCTAGTGCTCAAGTATCATAATGGTCTACATATATACATCCAAGATGAATTGAAGTTTCTGGACATCTCATCCTTGGGCGCGGCCTATCGATATGCCATCAAAATCGAGCAGAAGCTCAAACAAAAGATGCGACAATTTGGGCCTGGGAACCCCTCACAGCAAAATCCAGTAAAGGGATCCCTCAACCCACAGAACAAAGAATAGAGAAAATATGGATAGCCTTGAGAAAACTAGTCCAGGCTGTAAGCAAAGAAGGACACCGGAAAGACAAAGAAAGATATCAAGAAGTAGTGTGACTTCCATAAGATCCCCTGGCATAACACTGCTGATTTTCGCTTGAAGCAGTCACTGGTGGCTAAGGTGAAAGCCTCTAAATCAAATGCGGGTTATGACTCTGAGTCAGAAATAGAAAGGTGAGAAGGATCATAGTTTTAGAACCCAGTGCTACCATTGGTACCACCAAGCTCCAGCCCGGTGAACTAAATGATCAAGAGGAAGGAGAGCGCCTTTTTCATTCACAGATGTGGGTGAAGGGTACCTCACTGCACTTCATAATTGATAGCGGTAGCCAAAGTAACCTCATCTCAATAGAGGTTTTCAAGTGAATTTCCCTACTGATAACGCCGCATCCACAACCCTACACTATCAGATGGATCTACTAAGGAAGCGACATCCGCATCAGCCAACAATGTCGCCTCTCATACGAAATAGAGCTCGTCAAAGACGAGGTATTGTGTGATGTTTCCCCTCTCTAAGTTTGTAATGTTATTTTGGGCCAACCATATTTATGGAAATGTCATGTTGTATATGAGTCTAGGCCTCACAATGTTATTATTATTTTGAACAACAAATTGTACAGGATACCCGAGGCAGTCCCACCCCTGCTATTTCCTTGATCTCTACCAAACAATGCATAAGTTTCATTTATCAGAAAAGAAAGTTTGTATTCTTTGTGATTCGCTGTCAGAATGAGAGAAATATCGCAACCACATCTAGGGTCTCCGCAGCCGACCTCTCCACACAACAGAAGAAATCGGATAAGGTCATGGAAGAATACTCAGATATGTTCTCCTCACCTACCAGGTTACCTTTGCACTGTCAGGTTAAGCACCCCATCAATCTGACCCTCGATGCACCGCTACCTAATGGGCCAGTATATCACCACTCTCTGTTAGAGAATGGGGAGATCAAGCGACAGATCCAATAACTTTTCCAAAAGGGGCAAATCCATCCTATATCATTATCTTGTAGGAGGCCAATCATGCTAGTACAAAAGAAAAATGGAACATGGTGAATCTTCATTCATTACTAGGCCTTGAATAAAATCACAGTCAGAAACCGATACTCGATTCCCTGAATCGACGACCTCCTTGATCAGCTCACGGGGGCCACATACTTTAGTAAGATTGATCTGAAGTATGGCTACCACTAGGTCTCAATAGAACAAACCGATGTATGGAAGACCTCCTTCAAGTCAAAGGAAGGTCTTTTTGAATGGTTGGTCGTGCCCTTTGGTTTGAAAAACGCTCCAACAACTTTCACGAGGATGATGGACAATATCCTGCGACCATTCACCAATACTTTTTTAGTGGTGTATCTGGATGACATCCTCATTTAGAACAAGACTTGAGTAGAACACTTACATCATATTCAACAGGTTCGACACACCCCACGACAACACTAGCTCTACACCAACTTGGAAAAATTCTCCTTCGGCATGGAAAGGGTTCATTACCTGGGATACATCATTGATCAACATGGAGTACATGTGGATCCAGCCAAAATCCAAGTCATCTATGACTCGACAGCCCCAACCACACTCACTAAGCTTAGAAGCTTCTTGGGCCTTTCCAATTTCTACCACAGGTTCATGTTGGGATTCTCCCATATTGCATGGGCCCCCAACCAAGTAACCAGGAGTGTTGGTAAGGGTAAATTTGTGTGGGGCCAGTCCCAACAACAAGCATTTGATGATTTGAAGAATAACTTGTGCTCAACCCCATTAATTTCACTACCGGACCTAGAAAAACCCTTTGAGATTGAGACAGATGATTTAGACTATGTTGTGGGAATCATTCTCACTCACCACGCCCACCCTGTGGCCTATCATAGTGAGACACTATCAAATGTTGTTCGTAAGTACCCTACTTACAACAAAGAAATGTACTCCATTGTGAAAAACTGCCACCAGTGGAGACATTACATTACTAGGAAAGAGACAGCCATCCACACTGATCATAAGCCCTTGCAGTTCATGTAGACACAAGGAAAATTGCAGAATGAACGCCATCAGAAGTGGTCCATGTACTTGCAACAATTCCACCTCAACATCAAGTATAAAATGAGAAGCACTGACCATGTCATTGATTTACTCAACATACCTCTAGTCACGACATTCACCACTGTGCAAGATTCTTACGGCCATGAGACCTCTGGATGGCCCCAACTCTATGAGATAGGCCTAGACTTCGCCACCACCTACCAAATTTTGGGCGCAAACACAGTTGTCACTAATTTCCATCTTCTTGATGGGTTGTTGTGTCATCTAGGCCATATCTTCATTCCATCAAGCGAGCGAGCGGATATGATATGGGAATCCCACTACAATCGGGTGGTAGTAAATTTTGGCATCGAAAAGACAATGACAATGTTGTAGAAACATTTCTATTGGCCGAAACTTCTATAGGAGGTCAACAAGTATATCAAGTCCTACACTGCTTGTGTGATTTCCAACCCGACCACTAAGAAATAGGGCTTGTACACCCCTCTACCTACTCCTGACAGGCCATGGGAATCGATCTCAATGGACTACATGTCGGGCCTACCTTCCATCAAGTAGGGCAATGACTGTGTTTTTGTGGTTGTGGATCACTTTTCTAAGATGGTGATTATGGCCACCTGCAAGAAGAGAATCACAACAGAGGTCACTGCCAAGCTCTTATTTGAATGAGTCTGGGTACATTTTGGAATCCCCCAAACCATTTTCTTAGATCGGGACAGTTGATTTCTCATCACATTCTAGTCAAGCCTCTGGTCACTGCTGGACACCAAGCTCACCAAATCCATGACCTTCCACCCACAGACAGATGGCCAAACCAAGGTCATAAATCGAACAATCCTACATATCCTACACATGTCCCCTATGTTCATCATATATACAAATGAGCCCTGCATAGCTCAACTGACCATCACCCCTTTCAGGTGGGGTTGGGATTCCAACCATTGGGTCCCATAGATGTTGCACTAACCCTCGCGGTCACCTAGACCGAATCATCTCCTGATCCAAATGAAGTTGAAAAATCCACCCGGTTCATTGAGCGGATCCAGAACATCCTCCAGTAGGTTTAGGATATCCTACATAATTCCAATGACAAGTACAAGCAGTGCCATGGTCAACATCGGGTGCCACTTAAGTTTTAGGTGGGCGACAAAGTTTATTTGCACTTGTAGAAAGAGCTCCTTACATGACCCCATCAGAAACTTAGTCCAATCCGTTATGGGTCATACAACATCACCAAGGTTGTGGGTGATAATTATTTCAAGCTCAACATTCCTCCTTTCCTTGGCTTGCACCCAGTGTTCAACGTGGATATCCTTCGACTGTATTTCCCACCATTATTGGACACCTCAGAGATAGAAGAACAACTGGAACAAACAGATCTCAACCCCAAATGCATAAAACATGCATTCAATTATCATATTGTGGACAAACAGATCAAGGGCACTCGCCAACAAAGGATCCAACTTTATCAAGATGTCAAAGCAAGGCAACTCCTGCACCAAGGAAAGTGGCTCACTCGGGGCCAAATTCAACAAAAATTTCCTCATCTGATGGGGGAAATCAATGCAATGGAGACCATTAATTCCTAAGGGGGGAGGATTGATCCTTATGGATGTCAGTGGCCTCCCACCTATTCCAACTGCCTCATTTTGGCATTTTTCCAGTTTGGCATTTTTTCCCTAGTTTTCGGGTCCCTAACTCGTGGGACCGTTTTGAGGCCCTAAACAACGTTTTTTAGGGCTCGCCATAGTCAAATTGACCTTTGATAGATAACATCAAAATGTTTATTCCTCAGATAGAAATTTTGAATGGGCTATCGTGCACCTAAAACGAAGATCGTATGCAAAAGCTACGACCCCGAGAAGTTGATGTACTAAATTACCCAAACGGGGCCCACATGACTTTTGGCGCTTCATCTCCAAGGGTTAGGTTTTTTGGATGCCTAGGGTTTTTGACATTCCTGTTTATTGTGGAAATGCCTTCAGAGCCTCATTGTAATCATCTTCTTGTGAATGAGAGAAAACGTCACATCTCTTCTCAGAGATAATCCGCCACCATTCTAGCAAGCTTGTTTCCACTTCATTTTAGAGTTTCGACTTATTTCCTTATTGAATAGAAACCAGTTTTAATTTATATCTGTTATTTTGTGTTAAGAATATTTTGATAATAATTTGTATTCATTTCGTTCTGCAAATATATTATGGATCAATGGTATCATAGCGGTCTGCTCCTTGTCGTTCTTAATGCATGTCCCCAATGAGGTCAGGGTACAAAGAATTGGGTCTCGAGCTTGTTTCTATCGAGGAAAAAATATTTTGCACACCCAAATGACCTCTCATGGAAGAAGAAAATAAATACAATGGGATAAGATATCCCTTCAAAATGTTGCTCGAGGAATCCCTCATGCAATAGAGGAATGCAATGATGGATAGTTTTGTGCAAATCCTTTGGCGACTACCAAGTTCAGGGGACGCATCTTCCTCAAACGGAGGCATCGACCCCTTAAAGGTACAAATCAACTTCAATATTCCTATATTTGAAGGTCATATAGATGCATATATGGTAGAAAAATGGTTGAATCTACTATAATGGTATTTCTATTTCCAGAACTTTTCGAATAAGGAAAATATTACTTTTGCGCTCCTCAAAGTCGTCCCCCATGTCAAAGATTGGTGGGAAAGTTTTTGTGAGAAAAAGGAAACAAAGGAACCCTCATTATTTAAATTTGTAGTCACATGGGAGTCCTTTAAGGACTCTATTAAGGAAAAATACTACCCTTTTGGAAGTTATGATGACCTGTACAAAAAATGAACCACGCTGCGGTAGGAAAGAGACCAAGTGGTGCCCAAGTTCACAAATATCTTCCATACCTGCACACCAAGATGGGTATCAAAGATTCTGAGCGACATTTGGTGCTCAAGTATCGCGGAGGTCTGCATAGATACATCCAGGATGAAATGTATTTTCTGGACATCTCGTCCTTGGGCGCGACCTACCAATATGCCATCAAAATCGAGCAAAAGGTCAAACAAAAGATGCGACAATTTGGGTCTGGGAACCCCTAACAGCAAAATCCAGGAAAAGGAAGCCCCAACCCGCAGAACAAAGGACAGAGAAAAGATGGAAAAACTTGGTAAAACTAGTCCAGGTTGAAAGCAAAGAAGGACACCAGAAAGACAAAGAAAGATATCGGGAAGTGGTGCGACTTCCATAAGAGCCCATGGCATAACACTGTTGATTGTCGCTCGAAGAAGTCCCTGGTGGATGAGGTGAAATCCTCTTAATCAGATGTGGGTTTTGACTCTGATTCAGAAATCGAAAGGGGGAGACGGATCATAGACGCAAAACCTAGTGCTACCATTGATACTACCAAGCTCCAGCCCAGTGAACCAGACAAGCAAGAGGAAGACAAACTCCTTTTTCATTCATAGATGTGGGTGAAGGGTACCCCACTGTACTTCATCATTAATAGCGGTAGCCAGAAGAACCTCATCTCATCATGGGTTGTCAAGCAACTCTCCCTATCGATAATTCCGCATCCACAACCCTACACCATTGGATGGATCCACTAAGGAAGTGACATCCACGTCAGCCAACAATGTCTCCTCTCATACGACATAGATCCCTTCAAAGACGAGGTATTGTGTGATGTTTCTGTTCTCTAAGTTTTTAATGTTCTTTTGGGCCAACCATATTTATGGAAACGTCATGTTGCATATGAGTCTAGGCCTCGCAATGTTATTATTACTTTTAACATGAAATTGTACAACACACGTGAGGCAGTCCCACCCAATGCTATTTCTTGTATCTCTTCCAAGCAATGCAGAAGGGTCATCTCTCAGACAAGAAAGTTTGTCTTCTTTGTGATTCTTTCTCAGAATGAGCGAAATATTGCAGCCACATCCAGGGTCTTCACGAACGACCTCTCCAAAAAGCAGAAGCAAGTGGATAAGGTCGTGGAAGAATACTCAGATATCTTCTCCTCACCTACCAGGGTACCTCTTCATTGTCAGGTCAAGCACCCCATCGATCTGACCCTCGACGCGCCGCTTCCCAATGGGCCAGTCTACTGCTGCTCTCCATTAAAGAATGAGGAGATCAAGCGATATATCCAAGAACTGCTCCACAAGGGGCACATCCATCCTATCTCATCACCTTGTGGGAGGCCAATAATGATGGTACAGAAGAAAGACAAAACCTGGTGACTCTGCATTGATTAATGGGCCCTGAATAAAATTGTAGTCAGAAATCAACACCCGATTCCCCAAATCAACGACCTCCTTGATCAAATCATGGGGGCCACATACTTCAGTAAGATTTATTTGAAGTATGGCTACCACCATGTCCTAATAGAACAAACAGATGTATGGAATACCACCTTCAAGTCAAAGGAAGGTCTTTTTGAATGGTTGGTCATGCCCTTTGGTTGGACAAATGCTCCAGCCATTTTCATGAGGATGATGGACGATATCTTATGACCATTCACCAACAATTTTATAGTGGTGTATCTAGATGACATCCTCATTTACAACAAGACTTGGGCATAACACTTGCAACATATTTAGTAGGTTCTGCACACCCTCCAACAACTTCAGCTCTACGCCAACTTGGAAAAATGCTCCTTTGATATGGACAAGTTTCATTACCTGGGCTACATCATTGATCAACATGGTGTACATGTGGATCCAACCAAAATCCAAGTCATCTGTGATTGGACATCCCCAACCACACCCACTTAGCTTCAAATCTTCTTAGGCCTTGCCAATTTCTCCCACAGGTTCATGTTAGGATTCTCCCATATTACATGGGCCCTCAACCAAGTAACCATGGGTGGTGGTAAGGAGAAATCTGTGTGGTGCTGATCCCAACAACAAGTGTTCGATGATTTGAAGCATAACTTGTGCGCAAACCTAGTAATTTCACTACCAGACTTACAACAACCCTTTGAGATCGAGACAAATGATTTAGACTATGTTGTGGGCCTTGTTTTGTAACACCTTGTTTCCCCTAGTCTGTGAATATAACTTTATTGGCCATAAACTAGAGAAAACTCAAAGTGTGAATGTTTGATTTGGTGGACCTTTGTATAAAGGTCGATGAATGTAATTCCTGTTATTTTAATAGATAATGGAAACGTGTTGTATGACTGCCGATAAAGGGTTGTGCTAAGAGAGACCATGATTTATAATGGAAAGGCGGTGGAGGGGACCCATAAGGGTTTCATTAACCTCTACCGAACCAGTACTATGCTGGTTTTTAATTGCTCGATATCAGAACAACCCTATGACCCGAAATGAATTTCAGTCAGGCTGGTAGGTGGGAAGGCCTCCTCAAGAGTTAAGGAGGGGATGGAGCAAATCGCCCATCTGAAGGCTTCCAGACTTGACCACGAACTGGGGATCCGAGCCACATGCAATCTTGCTAAGGAAGGCAAGAAATGAAGTGTGAGGAGGGGAAAAGAAGAGATGCAAAAAAATGCAGAGAAGAGAGTGGAAAATCTCAGGTTCAAGGAAGGATTGAAACCAAAAAGTGAGTTCTGATCACAGTGAATGGAGGCTAATTCAGGAGAAGGAGAGTAACCTTTGTCCTCATCTATTCCTATATAGGGATAAGGAGAGTAACCTTCATCCCTAACTTTCGTTGAGCTGGAAGTAAGAGATTGAATCTCAAAGCATCGTGGCCTAAGCTCGGGGGTGGCCAGTGATAAATCCAGTGGGAGTGACTGAGCCTATGGTTGGGTGGAAAGGAGCACCCCTCTCAGCAGTCACATCACACCTTATGGTTCTGATAAATGTTTCTTTCATGCTTTGTGCTTCAGCTGGAAATAATGAGTGCATGCTTATATTTATACGTCTGCAAATGGTTTCTGTATTGAATGATTTAGTTAAGAGTATGGATTCGTCCCTTGAGGACTTTTATATCTACTTAATTTACCTTATGATATAGTTTAATTCCTCGAGAATACTCTCCCCAGAGAATTTCATCGTCATCTCAGAGTTGAGTGAGTACTCCCCTGATTTCGGAGGTTGAACCCCACAAACACTGTGAGGATGGGGTCTATTAAGCTTAGTAGAGATAGTGCAGGTATGCACCAAGTCTCTACAAGGTGGGCAGAGACCGAAACCATATTAGTTCCTAGAGTTGAGGAATGAATGTAAGGAGTGTGCCGAAGAACTCTTCCAAGCGTTACATTCAAGAGAAAGAGTGTAAAACTCTTAAGTCCTTCAGAGCCAACAAAGATCTAGAAGAATAGTGAGGTTTGATTATCGAAAGGGGATATCTTTTCATTTAGAAGATGAATGGATGAGGTTCGTTCGGAGGTCCCAGGGTCTAGCGCGACCGTTATATTTGAAGAAGGGGCATAGGCGTTAACGCTTCGACTCCTTTAGTCTTCGCAAGACAACACATCGGGAGATTCACACGTTGGCATGACTAGACTCCCGAAAGTTGTGACGTGATCTAGGCCATAGATATAAGGATCCATTGGGACCCTCCTTTAATGTTAGATATGAGTGTGAGGACTGATAGCCGTTAGATCCCAGAAAGGTGCACTGGGGTTAAACCCTTCGAAAGTATACAAGAGAATGTATTTTGCCAAGTCCCGAAGTTTCGAAGTCATCGAAACCTTCCATCGTTAGGGTAGACAGATGGCAACAGATCCGAGAGTTCAAGGATTTGAACTTCAGAATATTTGCAAGGGAAAGAATGGATTTGTGAGAATTCACGATACACGAAGTCATGATTTGATCCCAATCATCCATCCAGGAGGACACATGGTGAGATATCAACATTTCACTGACTCACGACCCAGGGAAGTTAAAGGGTGGAGTTGTGAGAATTCGCGATACATGCAATCACAATTTTTTCGTAACTGTCCATCCAAGAGGACACGTGGCGAGAGATTATCATTTCGCTGACTCGCGACCCAGGGAATTCAAAGGGTGGAGTTGTGATAATTCGCAAAATGCGAAATCACGATTAGATACGAGCCATTACATCGTGGGGAGTTGTGAGCCATCGATCTCATGCTCGTAAATATCGGGAAATTGGGAATAGGGATAACAAAGGTGAACCAACCTCCCAAGTCTTGAAATATGAAATTGTGACTTGATCATAGCCATAGATTGAAGGAAGATCATGGACCGTAGATATAATCTTATCGGGAGTTCACAACTCAGGAAGCCGGAAGTAAGAGTTCTGGGAACTCGCGAAACGATAAATCTAGATTTGATCTGAGCCGTTGGATCGAGGAGAGATCTAGGTCATCGACTCATTAGAGGGAAGGATGAGTAAGTGAACTTCGTGATATGAAAAGTCACGAAACGTGAAATCACTACGTGCCTTTTGATTTGGTGACTAGTCATAGCCTTGGTCACATAAAGGGAGGGGCTTATTCAGGAGAGCTAGCGCTTAAATAGGATGAAGCTTAAAGGCGTTAGGGAGAAAGTCGCGGGTTCCATATCCCCTACGCTTTAAGGGAAAGAAGACCTGTCCAGTGGATTTGAAGTTCTTCCCCGACTTCCATTGACCAGGATTAGAGACATTGGATGGAGGAATCGACTAATTGAGGAGAAAGAAATTAATTTTTTTATTCATTTATTTTTGACTCGTCGTGGGTGTGTTACAAATTGGTATCAGAGCATGGTTACAACACTTGGCCTTCTTCGACTTATGGACAAGTTGTTTAAAAATTCTATTTGGAGTACTTTAAAAAGGAGTGACACCTTGCCTTGCCTCCTTTTTAAAAGTCTAGTTAAATATGTTATTAAAGAAAAGAGTGAAACTTTCTACTGTGTGTATGCATTTAAGAAATTGAACAGTGTATTGTTCATAAAATAATATACTATTATCTAACAATAAGTGTTTTTGTCAACACTCGAGCAGCCAGTGAATCACAGGAAACCTCCAAGACTAAAGGATGATGATGTGTCATGAAGTGGGGGATGGCTCCCACAATAGAGACAAAGAATCTGACGAAAGGATGGCACTGGAAACCCCTCCAGATATGGATGAAATTGTAAGGAGCCTCATGGTTGAGTTACATAGTTTCAAGGCCGACAACGATAGACTGATAAAGGAGCAAGATAAATAAACATAAATTAATGCAGTCTTGCTACAAAGCTTATCCGGCATAAAGAGGAAATTGTAGTATGAACCCACAACCAGTCATGTGGACCAACGATACAACAAGAGAAGTCAGAGTCCACTTGAGACCCGAAAACATGACTCCCTAAGTGACCCCATTGGGAGAAGTACCGCGAAGAAGGTCCAACCTGGAGGCAGGGGACACTCATCAGGAGATTCCTCTAGAAAGGAAGCTGACAACTCCGAAGGATCTTCTAGTAGTAGGGCCGACTCACATCCTCACAGGAAAGGAAAGAAATGGAAGCGTTCCAAAACCCATGGTCCTGAAGAGTTCAAGAAAGCCAAGCCACCCTCAATCGATGGAGATATTAAGAAGGTAGAAGAGGCGAAATATTGGATGTTTGGTTTAAAGAAGTATTTCAGAGTCCATGACTACTCTGAAAACTTGAAGGCTCGAATATCCATCTTCAACCTGAATGGGAAGGCTTCCATTGGTGGGAAGACCTTAGGAATGTGAAAGGAGTCCATGAGAAGGACTTGTCATGGAAACAGTTTGAGAAATACATTAGGAAGAAGTATATGTCAGAGAAATACATGGATGGGAAGACTAAGGATTTCTATGAACTTAGGCTAGCGAAACTCACCATAGATGAATTTGTCAATAAATTCCTTGAACTACTGAGGTATGTACCCTACAAAAAAGACGAAAAAGAAAAAATGCAGCGGTTCATTAGTGGGTTACCTCAGACCTACCGGGATAGGATTGAGTTCGACAAACCAAAGACTTTAGAAGAAGCTATCCAGAAGGCGAGGTATTGTTATGAACAGTTTGGGAGTAAGACAAGACCCCACGAGGACTGGAAGAAGAGGAGTAGTTCAGGATTCTAGAAGAAGGGGTTTAAATCCTCAAGATTTAAGAACTATGAAAAATATTATAGAAGGAGCCTTCCTACTAGAAGTGTATATCAACAAAATTTCCCCTCTCAAAGTGGAAATAAACCTTTTAATATAGTCCCAGTAGAGATCGATAACCTCAAGAAGGAACCCTTAAAATGTTTGGGTTGTGAAGAGGATCATAAATTGAGGGATTTCCCACACCAACAATAGAACAGGAAGAGAGTCTACAATATCCAAGAAGCTATCACCATCAATGATGTGGCCAGGAGCATGCCACGAATATATGTAGCCTTGGACAATAATAAAGCCGACCACCAAACTTCAGTAGTGGAGTTGGAAGGTATGATCACCACCCATCCAATTTCTATTTTAATCGACCCACGTTCTAATTTGAGTTGTGTGTCCCCTCGGATTGTTGATAAGTGCAAACTACAACCAATTAGACATGTTAAACCATGGTTGGTACAATTAGCCACTGGTACCAAAAGAAAGGTGGCAGGGGCCATACCAACCTGTCAATTCATCATGGGTAGATTGCCTGCCCGAGAGACCCTTAACATACTTCCCCTAGGATCTTATGAATTTTTGATTGGTATGGACTGGTTGGATGCTTATAAAACTAAAGTGGGCTGTTATCATAAAACTTTAAAATGTGTAAATGAAGAAGGGGGAAAGATGACCCTCCAAGGATTTTACAAGCCTATCTACGGGAGACAAATATCGGCCCTTCAAATGAAGAAGTATTGCAGAAAGGGGTGTTCCTTATATGCAATACATGTGTTGGAATCCGTTGAGAATGAGAAACCAAATCTAGAGGACCACCCCATAGTAAGAGAATAAAAGGATGTGTTCCCAGAAGAAGTACCAGGTCTACCGCCGAGAAGGGATACTGATTTCTCGATAGAACTTACACTAGGAGTGGTACCAACATCTAGAACGCCATATAGGATGAGCACGCTAGAGCTAGTTGAGCTCAAGCTACAACTAAAGGAGATGATGGACAAAGGCTACATCCGACCTAGTGTATCCCCGTGGGGAGCGCCCATCTTGTTTGTGAAAAATAAAGATGGCACACTCCAACTATGCATAGATTACAAACAACTCAATAGGACGACCATAAAGAACAAGTACCCCTTACCAAGAATTGATGACCTGTTCGACGAATTGGGAGGTGCATCCATATTCTCGAAGATTGACCTAAGGTCTAGCTACCACCAAGTTTGGATTAAGGATGAAGACATCCACAAAACATCCTTCAGGACGAGGTATGGTCACTATGAATTCGTGGTGGTGTCGTTTGGGTTAACGAATGCCCCTGCCACTTTTATGTGCTTGATGAATAATGTACTCAGCGAATTTCTAGACAAATTTGTATTGGTTTTCATTGATGATATCCTAATCTACTCCAAGAACATGGAGGAGCACGGAGAACATCTTAGACTCGTACTTCAAGTATTAAGAGAGCATTAGCTCTATGCTAAGTTTAGAAAGTGTGACTTCTTTCAGAAGCAAGTCCATTACCCAGTCCATGTTATTTCTAAGAAAGGAGTGGTAGTAGACCCTAACAAGATCAGATCTATTATGGAATGGCCTACCCCAAAGGATGTATCCGATATTAGATCCTTCATGGGCTTAGCGGGATACTATAGAAGGTTCATAAAAGGGTTTTCCAAGATTGGTTGTCCAATCACTGCCCTTTAGAAAAACATGATTAAATTCATTTGGACATTGAAATGTGAAGAAAGATTTTAGGAACTGAAATACCTCCTGACCCATGCACATGTGCTAAAGATTGCAGACCCGGATAATTATTTCCTTGTGTGTAAAGATTCCTGCAAGGAAGGACTCAGAGGAGTCCTTATGCAAGAAGGACATGTAATTTTCTACACGTCTAGGAAATTAAATGAGAATGAGATCAATTATGTGACCCATGACCTAGAATTGGTTGCCATTGTACATGTTTTAAAAATGTGGAGGCACTACCTCCTAGGTAGAATATTTGTGCTTATGAAATATCATTGTTGATTAAGACACTTATTTGATCAGCGAAAACTCAATGTCAGGCAAGCTAGGTGGATGGCTCTCCTAAGTGAATTCGACTTCGAAATCAAACACATAAAAGAAAAGGAAAATAAGGTGGTCGATGTCCTTAGCAGGAGTATAAAAATGATTCATCTAGCAGCAGTAAGTTCTTGTTAAACATACGTCAGGGAAAGGGTCCAAAATGCATAAGAGACAGATGCATTTTTCAAGACCGTGACCTCATACCTAAGACAAGAGCCTACATGGATGAAGTATGAAGGTTACCAGATTCTTGAGGAAAAGTTGTTGACTTACAGAAACAGATTGTATATTCCAAACTGTGACGACTTGAAGAGGTTCATAATGGATGAACTACATAAGAGACCATATACTGGTCACCCAGGATATCAGAAGATGATCATGACCAGTAGGAAACAATTCTATTGGCCTGGGTTGAAGAAAGACATAGTTAACTATATAGCTAAGTGCCTAGAGTGCCAACAAGTTAAGGTAGAACACCAACATCCAGTAGGATTGTTACAGCCCCTACCAATCCCAGAATGGAAATGGGAAACCATCTCCATGGATTTCATCACTGGACTACCAAGGTCGACCAAGAAAAATGATTCCATCATGGTCGTGGTGGCAAAGATGAGTAAGTATGCCCATTTCGTCTCTGTCAATTCAACCTGCAAGGCAATAGATATTGGTAACATTTTCATGAAGGAAATATTCATACTGCATGGCATGCCCAAGGAACTTATATCTGATAGAGACACCAAGTTTAGTTCAAACTTTTGGAAATCGCTAACGGTCAGTTTGGAGACAAAATTGTTATTCAGCACAACTTATCACCCCCAAACTGATGGGTAGACAGAAAGAGTGAACCAAATAGTAGAAGGCATGATAAGGGTGCATGTAATGCATCAGCCTAAGAAGTGGGAATACTACCTACCATTGGTAGAGTTTTCCTACAACAATTGATATCAAGAATCCTTGAAGATGAGCCTTTTTGAAGTCCTCTATGGTAGACAGTGCATGATTCCAATCAGCTGGAGCAATTTAGTGGGAAAAATTACAATCGGACCCGACAAGCTGAAAGAAATGGAACATCAAGTAGTGCAGATAAGACAAAATATGAAAATTGCTCAAGACAAACAGAAAAGTTGCGTCGACCGAAAGAGAACTCCTCGAGATTTCAAAGTCGGAGACCATGTCTATCTCAGGGTTAGACCCAGGAAGAGTTCTCTGAGAATGGGAGCCTATGCCAAGTTGGCACCTCGGTATTGTGGACCCTTTGAAGTCTTATATAGAGTGGGCCCTGTAGCCTATAGGATAACACTTCCTCCCACAATAAATGCACATAAGTTTTTCCATGTTTCATTATTGAAGAAATATGTACATGATGCTAATCATATAATTGACTGGTCTGTGATCCAGGTGGAACTGGAGGGAGAATTCTTTCCAGAACCCCAATGCATACTAGACAGGAAGAAAACCTCACTCAAGAACTGAACCATTGCACAGGTCAAGGTGCAATGGAAACACTTTGGCCCAGATGAGGCTACGTGGGAAATTGAAGATGCCATGAGACATGCATATCTGATTTTGTTTACTTCTGTACATACCTATCATGTCACTAGATAGAACATTGAGGACGATGATTCCTTTAAGGGGGAGGGAATTGTAACACCCTATTTCCCCCAGTCTGTAAATATAAATTTATTGGCCAGGAACTAGGGCAAACTAAAAGTGTGAATGTTTGATTTGGTGGACCTTTGTATAAAGGTCGATGAATGTAATTCCTGTTATTTTAATAGATAATGGAAACATGTTGTATGAGTACTGAGAAGGGTATGTTATAAGAGAGACCACGATTTCTAATGGAAAGGAGGTGGAGGGGACCTAGAAGGGTTGCGTTAACCTCCACCAAACCAATACTATGCTAGTTTTTAATTTCTCAAGATCAGAACAACCCTCTGACCCGAAATGAATTTCAGTCAGGTTGGTAGGTGGGAAGGCCTCCTCAAGAGTTAAGGAGGGGATGGGGAAAACCGCCCATCTGAAGGCTTCCAGACCTGACCACAGACTGGGGATCCAAGCCACACACAATGTAGATAAGGAAGGTAAGAAAGGAATCATGGGGAGGGGTAGAGGATAGTTGCAAAAAAATGCAAAGAAGAGAGCGGAAAATCTCAGGTCCAAGGAATGATTGAAAGTGAAAAGTGAGTTCTGATCATAGTGAATGGAGACTGATTCAGGAGAAGGATAATAACCTTCATCCTCGTCTATTCCTATATAGGGATAAGGAGAGTAAACTTCGTCCCTAATTTCCGTTGAGCTGGAAGTAAGAGATTGAATCTCAAAGCATCGTGGCCTAAGCTCGGGGGTGGCCAACAATAAATCCAGTGGGAGTGACTGAGCCTATGGTTGGGTGGAAACCAAGACCCCTCTCAACAGTCGCATCACACCTTATGGTTATGATAAGTGTTTCTTTCATGCTTTTTTATTCAACTGGAAATAATGGGTGCATGATTATATTTATACACTTGTAAATGGTTTTTGTATTGAATGATTTAGTTAAGAGTATGCATTCGTCCCTTGAGGAATTTTATATTTTCTTAATTTCCCATATGCTCTAGTTTAATTCCTCGAGAATACTCACCCCAGAGAATTTCATCATCATCTCAGAGTCGAGTGAGTACTCCCCTGATTTTGGAGATTGAACCCCACAAACACTGTGAGGACGGGGTCTATTAAGCTCAGGAGAGGTAGTGCAGGTATGCATCGAGTCTCTGTAAGGTGGGTAGAGAACGAAACCATCTTAGCTCCTAGAGTTGAAGAATGAACGTAAGGAGTGCGCGGAAGAATGCTTCCAAGCGTTATGTTCAAGAGAAAGAGTGAAAAACTCTTAAGTCCTTCAAAGCCAACAAAGCTCCGGAAGATTAGTGAGGTTCGAGTATCGAAAGGGGATATCTTTTCGTTTAGAAGATGGATGGATGAGGTTCGTTCGGGAGGTCCCAGGGTCTAGTGTAACCGTTAGATTTGAAGAAGGGGCACATGCGTTAATGCTTCGACTCCTTTAATGTTTACAAGACTGCACATTAGGAGATTCACACGTTGGCGCAACTAGACACCCGAAACCTGAAGTTGTGACGTGATCTGGGCCATATATATAAGGATCCATTGGGACCCTCCTTGACCGTTAGATATGAGTGTGAGTACCAACAATCATTGGATCCAGGAAATGTGCACTAGGGTTAAACCCTTCGAAAGTATACAGGAGAATGGATTTTTCCAAGTCCCAAAGTTCTGAAGTCATCAAAACCTTCCATCATCAAGGTAGACAGATGGCAACAGATCTGAGAGTTCGAGGATTTGAACTTCGAAATATTTGCAAGGGAAAGAATGGAGTTGTGAGAATTCATGATACGCGAAGTCGAGATTTGATCCTAACCGTCCATCCAGGAAGACACGTGGTGAGAGATCAACATTTCGCTGACTTGCGACCCAGGGAATTCAAAGGGTGGAGTTGTGAGAATTCGTGATACCTGAAGTCACGATTTGATCCTAACCATCCATCCAAGAGGACACGTGGCGAGAGATCAAAATTTCGCTGACTCGTAACCTAGGGAAGTCAAAGGGTGGAGTTGTGAGAATTTGTGAAACGTGAAATCACGATTAGATATGAGTTGTTACATCATGGGGAGTTGTGAGCCTTCGATCTGATGCTCACAAATATCGAGAAATCGAGAATCAGGAGAACAGTGGTGAACCAACCTCCCAAGTCTCGAAACATGAAATTGCGACTCAATCATAGTCATCGATCGAAGGAAGATCATGGAATGTAGATCTAGTCTTATCGGGAGTTCACAACTTAGGAAGCCGAAAGTAAGAGTTCTGGGAACTTGTGAAACGCGAAATCGCGATTTGATATGAGTCGTTGGATCGAGGAGAGATCTAGGCCATCGACCCATTAGAGGGAAGGACGAGTAAGTGAAATTCGTGAGACGTGAAGTCATGAAACATGAAATCACAACATGCCTTTCGATTTGGTGACTGGTCACAACCTTGGTCACATAAAGGGAGGGGCTTATCCAGGACAGCTAGTGCCTAAATATGCTGAAGCTTAAAGGCATTAGGGAGAAAGTCACGGGTTCCATATAACCTGCACTTTAAGGGAAAGAAGACCTGTCTAGTGGATTTGAAGTTCTTCCCTGAATTCCATTGACCAAGATTAGAGAGCATGGATGGAGGAATCGACTAACTGAGGAGAAAAAAATTAATTTTTTTTATTCATTTATTTTTGACCCGTCGTGGGTGTGTTACACGTTCCCACTCAGCATGGCCACCCCATGGCCTATCATAGTGAGAAACTATCAGATGTTGTTCATAAGTACCCTACTTACGACAAAGAAATGTACTCCATTGTGCAAGCCTGCCGCCAATGGAGACATTACATCATTGGGAAGGAGACATTCATCCACATTGATCATAAGCCAATGCAGTTCATGCAAACACAAGGAAAACTGCAGATTGAACACCATCAGAAGTGGTCCACGTAGTCAGTCGCAGAACTCACTATGGTGATAGACTCTTGCGGTGATGATACCTATGGATGGCCCCAAATATATGAGACTGACCCAGAATTCGCCACAACATACTAAATGTTGGGTGAAAAAGAAGTTGTCGATAATTTAAATCTTCTTGATGGGATGTTGTGTCATCTGGGCCATATCTATGTTCCGTCAAGAGAGCGAGCGAAGCTGATCTGGGAAGCCCACTAAAGTTAGGTGGCAGGACACTTCAGCATCTAAAAGACAGTGGCAATGTTGTAGAAACATTTCTATTGGCCGAAACTTTGACATGAAGTCAAAAAGTATATCAGGTCCTGCATTGTCTGTGTGATTGCCAAACCAATCACTAAGAAATAAGGCATGTACACCCCTCTGCCTACTCCTGTCAGGCCATGGGAATCGATATCAATGGACTACATGTTGGGCCACTCGTCCACCAAGTGGGGAAATGACTGTGTTTTTGTGGTTGTAAATCGCTTTTCTAAGATGGCGATTATGGCTGCCTGCAAGAAGGGCATCAAAGCAGAGGCCACTGCTAAGATCTGATTTGAATGAGTCTGGGTACATTTTGGAATTCCATAAACCATTGTCTCATATCGGGACAGTCGATTTCTCAACACATTTTTTTCAAACCTCTGGTCACTGCTAGATACCAATCTCACCAAATCCACGACCTTCCACCCACAGACAGATGGCCAAACCGAGGTTGTAAATCGAATGATCGTGCATATCCCGTGCATGTATAATTCCAAGCACCCTCGCACATGGGGTGAGAGTCTCCCCTATGTTCATCATAGCTACAACTGAGCCCTGCATAGCTCAAGTCATGTCCACAACCCCTTTGAGGTGGGGTTGGGATTCCAACCATTGGGTCCCATAGATGTTGCACTACCCCTTACAGTCACCTCAACCAACTCATCTCCTACTCGAACTATAGTTGAGAAAGCCACCCGGTTCATTGAGAAAATCCAGAACATCTGCCAACAGGTTTAGGATATCCTACAAAATTCCAATGACAAGTACAGGCAATTCCATGATCAACATCGGGTGCCACATAAGTTTCAGGTGGGTGACAAAGTTTGGTTGCACTTGCAGAAAGAGCGCCTTACAAGACCCTATAGGAAGTGTTTCCCACTTTGTTATGGGTCGTACAACATCACCAAAGCTGTGGGTGATAATTCTTTCGAGCTCAACATTCCTCCTTTCCTTGGCTTGCACCCAATGTTCAACGTGGATATCCTTCTACTGTATTTCCCACCATTATTGGACACCTCAGAGATAGAAGAACAACTGACACCAACAGATCTCAACCCCGACTGCATACAACATGCATCCAATGATCAGATTTTGGAAAAATATATCAAGGGCACTCTCCAGCAAAGGATCCAACTTTATCGAGTTGTCAAAGCAGGGCAACGCTTGCACCAAGGCAAGTGTCTCACCCGGGGCCAAATTCAATATAAATTTCCTCATCTGATGGGGGAAATCAATGCAATGGAGACCATTTCTTCCTAAGGGGGGAGTATTGATACATTTGGATATCAGTGGCTTCCCACCTATTCCAACTAGCTCAATTTGGCAGTTTTCTAGTTTGGCAGTTTTTTCCCTAGCTTTCGGGTCCTTGACTTGTGGGGCCGTTTTGAGGCCCCAAACAATGTTTTTTAGGGCTCTCCACAGTCCGAATGACCATTGATATATAGCATCAAAATGTGTATTCCTTAGATAGACCTTTCCAACGGGCTATCGTGCGCCTAAAACGAAGATCGTATGCAAAAGTTATGACCCCGGGAAGTTGATGTACTAACTTACCCAAACGGGGCCCATATGAATTTTGGCACTTCATCTCCTAGGGTTAGGTTTTTTTGAAATTCTTGTTTATTGTAAAAAGGCCTTCAGAGCCTCATTGTAATAATCTTCTTGTGAATGAGCGCAACCGTCACATCTCTTCTCAGAGATAAGCCGCCACCATTCTAGCAAGCTTGTTTCCGCTGCATTTTATAGTTTCAACTTATTTCCTTATTGAATAGAAACCAATTTTAATTTATATCTGTTAGTTTGTGTTAATCATCTTTTTATAATAATCTATATTCATTTCATTATCCAAATATATTCTGGATCATATTCTTTTCCGATTCAAGACAATCATATTTATAGTGGCCAAATTTATGGAAACCAAAACATTGGACTTTTGGCATGTCTCTTTTCCCTTGATGATTAGGTATCCTTCATGATTTCTTGTTTTGAATGCCAAACTTATTCTTGCATCCATTATTCTTGAATCTTGCTACATAAGCTTGAGCATCTTCTTCTTTCTAAATTCTTTCCTTTGATGTGATCCTTGATTCTTCTTGAGCACATCAGGTCCATAGATCTTCAAAGGTAGGAAAGTCCTTTCTTGTGTTCATACTTGAAGAAAATGCATCCCATGATCTAGGTAGACCACTGAGTGCAATAATCACAATATATTTATCAAGAACAACTTCATTGATAGCTTGGAGTTGATCTCTTAGTTGGGAGATCCTCACAAAATATGAAGATATAGTATCGTCCTTCGTCATTCAGGTATCACGAAGCTCATTCTTCAAGATCATCACTTGACCAACATTCTTTAATGTAAATAGATTGGTTAGGGAATCATATATTTTCTTTGACGTATCCATATTTTATATGTAAGGAATCAAATGGTCTCTAATAGATTCTACAATGATACTCATGGAATTGTTGTATTTTTCCCTGAACTTTTCTTTTTCTTCTTTATTCCGAGATTCCTTTTCTTGTTCTGCATCATTCCGTGGTTCCACAATATTTCCTTTCACAATTTCCATAATTTTTTTCTTGGAAAGGATAATATCAATCCTTGTCTTCCATGATTTGAAGTTAGAAGCTCCTTCTAGCTTGTTTTTTGATTTCATAATTGAAATCATTGTTGTAGAATTTCAAGAGAAGAAATGTTTCTTGAAGATGGGTCTTCTTAGATGGTGATCTTTGGATTTCTTCTTTATCGACGCTATGATACCATGTTGATTTTTCTAGTTCAATAGATAATAGCACAACATTTATGAAAACTAATAATTACTTCTAATAATATTGTTTTTCACTTTTCAATTTATCATTAAACAATTATACTTTAGAAATTCAACCATATAAATGTTGTAGAATAATAGTAGAGATCACAAAGAGAACACAAGATTTACTAGAACATGTGAATTGCTTGAGTTACAAATGAGCCAAACTGGCTCCTTATTTATACTAAACTAGCCTCCCCAACAGACACAAATTTTCAGTTTTCACTTTTCACATTGTGAAGACCAACCATAGTTACAAAATTCAACACTAACTTTAGATACAATGATATAAAACCCAATATGTAACTAAATGCTTATCGATCACCCAACAATCAATTATGTGAAACTGCTTCAATGCTCATAACTCTTCTTAGAATGTATATGCAACTCAGTTTGGTTTCATGGGACACAACTATGGCTTCGAAAACATCAATAAAATTGTTTACTTTATTCTATCCCTTCTTTATCACTCTCAGAACTCGTAGTAAAGTTGTGATTGGGCCAAATGACAATATATGTCCATACTATAACGGTTCTACACTGAACTGAATCTGCAACTGGCATTGACTTTATGAAGTATAAATACTCCACTACTAAACATAGATCGCACACCATCCTAAAATATAAAACAACTGGAAGAAGACATAACAATAGGTTCAATATTGATATTTGCAATCGAAAATGGTTAACAATAAAACCATTTTTCCAACCTGAATGACTAACATCTAGTTGAGCACTCTTAACCCAAGCCCGTAGGATAAAAAGGAACAAAAATGCAAATTGTTAAAATCCAATTAAGTAAAGCACTACCCAAGATAGCAGGAGTAAAAATTCCATCACCGATGACCATGCAAGTTCCAACAAGTACAAGAACAAGAAGTGAATTATGACGCTCAAATTTTTCCTCCAGCCATTTATTTGTTCTCACGTCAAACGAGTTATCTTTTTTCTTTCGCCTACTATAAGTTGTTATTTCTTCATCCGAGCAGTGTTGATTTGGAATAGTGTTCACTTTAACATGTCGATAGAGTAATGAATAATCCCCTAAAGCATCACAACAAGTTTAGTGGGTTTTGATGTACTTTCATTGAATAATGCTCTTCTTGAAGGAAACAACATGCATTGATTAGGTGATTCAAAACCATATCCATTTTCTATTTCCATCCATATCATACTCATTTGGGTATGTTTTGATTGCAACCCTATCATTTGAAAATTGTTTAACCATGAAAATATTATAAAAACTATTAGTGCCACATAATTGCAAGCTGTAGAAAGAATGATTATCTAAAAATGTGCGGAGTATGTCATTATCCTTATAAGACAAGCTATCCCTCAACAAAAATCAATCTATGACATCAGAGCCCACAACAACTACTGGCAAAGTCTTTATGAAAAAAATCATAGGTTATACTACTTTCTTCTTTAATCAAGTCCTGATTATCTTCTTTACAATGTTGAATCTAAGGCTTTCCAACAAGTTGTATCATAATAGGAATTGGACAAGAACTTTCTAGAGAAAATCAAAGATGCAACGATAGTGTAGGAATGTTTTGCATTGTACACTTTCTTTTGAATAGATTGACCTACTAGTTGAACATAGCTACAAATTGTTCCTCAGATGGGAAGTTGGAGCACAAGGGATGAACCGTTGTATTAAAGTTTCCTGTACTATCTATTGATGATATTGTCTAAGAAAAAATTGCTAGAGATAAGGAGTTCTAGATGATTCACAATTTCACATAGAAGTAGATCCTTTCCATTTTATAGTATATCCTATTTTCACTGGCTTTTTACATTTAAAAAACCTTGTTACAAGCTTCTGCAATGATCTGAACATGAATTTGAACTTACCTATACAACCACAACTCCATAAACAATCAAGTGATCAAATACAAAACTATTTTCTTTGTTTCTCATGGTTATCCTTATGTAAGAGAAAAAAAAGGGATGGAAATATAGATCTGATTGTCCAAGGAACCGTGAACGAGAGGTGTTGCAGAGAACTTCATCTTAGGAGACAAATTGTAGGAACCTCGCTCACATCGCCAACACAATATTCTAGGCTCCAAATCTATGTCATCACCAGGAACCGAATGTTTCACTTCACTGCCAACCTCCTCAATTATTCTATCACTCTCATGAAAATCACCATTGTCTATTTTAAAATAAAGTTTGCACACCGTAATGTCTGCAACCAAAACCAAGAATGATATTTTTAAAATTAAAATGCTTCCTCAATTAATAATATCAAAATGTACAAAGTAGGGAATTTTATGAAAAAATTGTGGGCCGCTAAAGCATTCTCCACGATCCGAGTGTCCTAGAAATTAAACATAAAACTGCACTAGATCAACAAACAAAAACAAACACAATGGATTATAATCTAATTCGTACAATCATAGATGCTTAAACAAAGTCTGTATGTTCAAATGACACACACAAGGAAATTAACAATAAGCAAAGAGAAAATCATGTTGCAACAGGAACAGGCACGCCATGGTCATTGAGTTTCTTTGGAAGTGGCCTTCAACCATAATGAATGGACTCTAAGCTCCATGTTTGTGACAATGAGTTCCCACCCATCACTCTTCTTAAATGATGTATTACCAATATAGATTCAACTTAGTCCCATCTCTATCAAACACCAAGAGGGATAAAATCCCCAGAGGTGTAAACCCTTTTGATGATGTAACAAATTGTGGAGAGGTTTGCACCTCAAGGAATTTGATCCCTCTTGGTGCTTGATAGATCTGGGATGAAAATGGATCGATATGTATATATGTTTCTTAATGTGAAAATTCGAATTGACACCAACATTGCACTCACTCACTAACTCACTTGTGAAACATCCCCCATACTAGACAACAATAGAATGTGCCTACCCAAGCAAGCAATGTTACACTCATTCACAAGCTCACTTGTTACACTCACAAATCCAACAATTGGATTTCACAACAAATCTTATATTGAAGTTTATGGGAATCAAAGAACAAAATGTTTAAAGAAAAACTACAACTACTATTCATGTTAATGTAATGAAATGCAATGCAATGTAAGTACCTTTTCTAAGTGTCGGGTTGTTTGGAAGAGTTCTAGAGCAGAGGTGTTGCAATTTTTTTTTTTATGGAAGAGTGTTTGAATCTGTTGTTAAATGGTTGCAATACTTCCAAATAGAAATTGGTGTTGTATGAAGATAATTGGGCAACCTCAAAATCCATCTCTTTCATTTTTTAAGAATTTAATAAGAGATCACTCATTCGCTTACTCTATGTATTCATATATGGACATGAGTGACCAATGAGTGCCTAGTGAATGACCAATGAGTGTTTATTTATATCCCAACATGAGGGAGAAACCTATGAAGCAATGCATCCACTATCAACTTCGATGCATCATTTCCAGAACACATTTTCCCTCTCTCTCCTCAGTTGATCATCCAAAAAAAAGGCTTAAATAACTTATAACTAAAACCAATGAAATATATTGTATAAACATGTTTTTCTAGGCTATGAGGACAATACCATACAAACTAAAATGTGACTCAACACCGTGAGATACCAGGTAAAATTGGTTGAGATTCAATTTCTAGTTACATCAAGAATTTCTAGTTTCTGCTATTTATTATAATATATTATTATTGGTTTTCCCCAATGGAAAATGATAGCTCATGTGTGACTTGCCTCTAAATGATTTTATGGTGAATTTGATATGACACTATACAAAAAGTTTAATTTGTATATTGTTTGTATGGGTTTTCTCACCAACTTTGCATGTGACTAATGACACCTAAGGACTATCTTGGAATGGTGAATTCATTGACATTTTTTACAGTCAATAGTTCACACACCACTTGGACTAAATTAATCTCTCAATTTTTTATTAGAGCTAGGTATGATCATTTGGTAACTTTAGAATACAACATACTTTCCCCAAAATAATTCCTAGTTAGCAATACTAAGACAACCAACCATACATTACTGAAATAGTATCATAAGCGTTGCTTGAATTTTGGAATCAAAGCTCCCAAGACTTGCTCTTATATACTAAGGATGGATCTATCTCGAGGAATTTGATCCCTCTTGGTGCTTGATAGATCTAGGATTAAAATGGATCTATATGTGTATATATTTCTTAATGTGAAAAGTCGACTTGACACCATCATTACACTCACTCCCTAACTCACTTGTGACACATCCCCCATACTAAACAACAGTAGAATGTGCCTACCCAAGCAAGCAATGTTACCAATAAATGACCAATTAGTGCACAATGAGTGACCGATGAGTGTTGATATATCTCCCAAAAAGAGGAAGAAACCTTTGAAGCAATGCATCCACTACTAGCTTTGGTTCATCATTTCCAGAACAAATTCATTCTCTCTCTCTCTCTCTCTCTCTCTCTCTCTCTCTCTCTCTCTCTCTCTCTCTCCAGTTGATCACTTGAAACAAGGGATTAAATAAATTATAACTAAAACCAATGAAATATATTATATAACCTTCTTGTTTTAAGCTACAAGGAAAATACCATAAAAACTAAAATGTGACTCAACGTCGTGAGATACTAGGTAAAATTGGTTGAGATTCAATTTCTAGTTACATCAAGAATTTCTAGTTTCTTCTCTTTATTAGAATATATTCTTATTGATTTTTCCCGTTGGAAAATGATAGATCATGTGTGAATGGCCTCTAAATGATATTTTGGTTCCTTTGATATGACACTGGAAGATTTGTAGAGCAGTGGAATTGCACATAAATTTTTATTGAGGAGCGTTTAACTCTGTTGTTAAATGGTTGCAATACTTCCAAATTGAAATGGGTTTTGTATGAAGATAATTGGGAAACTTCAAAATCTGTTTCTTTCAAAAGTTTAAGAATGTTATAATATATCACTCAGTCTCTCACTCTATGTATTCATATATGGACATGAGTGATTAGTGAGTTCCCAATGAGTGACCAATGAGTGTTGATCTATTTCCCAACAAGAGGAAGAAACCTTTGAATCAATGCATCCACTATCAACTTTGCTGGATCATTTCTAGAACATGTTTTTCCTCTCTCTCTTCAGTTGAACATTTGAAATAATGGCTTAAAGAACTTATAACTAAAAACAATGAAATATATTTTATAATCATGTTGTTGTAACTATGAGGCAAAGAACATACAAACTAAAATGTGACCCAACACCGTGAGCTACCATGTAAAATTGGTTGATATTCAATTTCTAGTTACATCAAGAATTTCTAGTTTCTTCTCTTTATTAGAATATATACTTATTGATTTTTTCCCAATGGAAAATGATAGCTCATGTGTGAATGGCCTCTAAATGATATTTTGGTTCCTTTGATATGACACTATACAAAAAGTTGAATTTGCATCTTGTTTGTCTGGGTTTTCTCACCAACTTTGGATGTGATTGATGACACCTGAGGACTATATTGRATTAGTGAATTCATTGACTTTTTTACAATCAACAGTTCACACACCACTTGGAATAAATTAATCTATCAWTTTTTTATTAGAGATAGCTATGATCATTTGGGAACTTCAGAATACAACATACATTCCCTGAAAAAATTCCTAGTTAGCATTACTAAGACAATYAACCATACATTACTGAAATAGTATCATAATCCTTGCTTGAATTTTGGAATCAAATCTTCCAAGACCTACTCTTATATACTAAGGATGCTTGTATCTCAAGGAATTTGATCCCTCTTGGTGCTTGATATATATGGRATTAAAATKGATTTATATTCATATATATTTCTTAATGTRAAAAGTTGACTTGACACTAGCATTACACTCACTCACTAACTCATTTGTGACACATCCCCCATAATAGACAACAATAGAATGTGCCTACCCAAGAAATAAGTGTTTCACTCATTCACACACTCATTTTTTACACTCGCAAAGCAAACAATTGGATTTCACAACAAATCTTATATTGAATTTTATGGGAATCAAAGACCATAATGTTTAAAGAAAATATACAACTACTGCTCATGTTAATGTAATGCAATGAAATGAAATGTAAGTACCTTTTCTAAGTGCCAATATGTTTGGAAGAGTTGTAGAGCAATGGCGTTGCAAATAAAATTTAATGGAAGAGTATTTAGCTCTGTTGTTAAATGGTTGCAATACTTCCAAATTGAAATTGGTTTTGTATGAAGATAATTGGGCAACTTCAAAAGCCATCTCTCACAATTTTTTAAGAATGTAATAAGAGATCTCTCATTTTCTCACTCTATGTATTCATATATGGACATGAGTGACCAGTGAGTGCCCAATGAGTGACCGTAAGTGTTGATCTATCTCTTAGAAAGAGGAAGAAACCTCTGAAGCAATGCATCCACTATCAACTTCGGTGCATCATTTTCAGAACACATTTTCCCTCTCTCTCTTCATTTGATCATCTGAAACAAGGGATTAAAGAACTTAGAACTAAAACCAATGAAATATATTATATAACCATGTTGTTGTAAGTTATGAGGAAAATACCATACAAACTAAATTGTGACTCAACATCGTGAGCTACCAAGTAAAATTAGTTGAGACTCAATTTCTAGTTACATCAAGAATTTCTAGTTTCTGCTCTTTATTAGAATATATTCTTATTTATTTTTGCCACTGGAAAATGATAGCTCATGTGTTTGACAGTCAACAATTCACGCACCACTTGGAATAAATTAATCTCTCAATGTTTGATTAGAGCTAGGTATGACCATTTGATAACTTCAAAATACAACATACATTCCCTGAAATAATTCCTAGTTAGTAGTACTAATACAACCAACCATACATTACTGAAATAGTAACATAATCCTTGCTTGAATTTTGGAATCAAAGCTCCCAATACCTGCTCTTATATAATAAGGAAGGTTGTATCTATATGTTTGTATGGAATACAAATTATAGAACTTTCAACTATGGTAAAATTTACAGACAAATATCCAATTTCCTATAGGCTAGCTATGTTTTTATTTGGAAATGAAGTCTTTGTATCCATTGGGCCAATAGGGAGAACATGAAGTGTTTTTATTTAGATATGAAGTATTTGGATCCATTGGGAAAAAAGGGAGAACATGAAAGGTTTTTAGTTTTTGTAGCCCACTCTTCTTATACAACTTGTGTCTACAATGCCACCTAATTTGGATTGTGGGTGGATATTTTGAAGCCTAATGTGGTTAGGATAATATGCTTTTGTATGCAAAGTGTGTTGATGAAAATCAATTGAATCCTTTAGGATTTTATCGTTTCTAATTGTATTAGAAGGCTTAAATTGAAAATATTGTGAATGGATGAAATTTTTTCTTAATGTGTTTATACATTGCTTGTAGGAATTGTACAAAATGAGTAATCAAGGCAAAAATGGAAGACTATCATGGGCCTTGAGGTGCAAGACCATAAATACAAGATCACATTTTCTGGTAAAGGTTTAGTTTGGCCTAAAGTATATCAAACAAACATGATCATTGATCGAGTTAAAAAAATCCCTTCAAAAAGAGTTCCTGACTTTATTAGAGAGGAGGAAATTAATCTTGAAGCCCCATGTACTTTCATTTGTCAATAAAACAAACCCACAAAATCAAGGACTAGTGTTGACTTACTATATGAGTTGTAAGTACCTTAGAAATACATTGTTTAGGTGTTGGTAATACAAGTGTTTTATCATTTGTTGTATGTATTAATGTTTCAAACATTGTTATGTATTTATTCTTGATCATATGGCCCATAGGACAAAACACTAAATCATACAAAGAAATGAAGGACATCCTTTGTGAAGAAGAGGGGTTATCAATGTCATTTCATTGTAAAGGTTATGGTTCAAAACCATGACATAGAAATTTTGACATATAATGTGTATGACCATGAAGATGGGGAAGGATGGCCTTGTCATGGCCAATATGATATTTTGAGTGAGGCTAGGTCCATGCATAAGCCAAGGATTTCAAGAGACATGGTTTCTTATGTAAAAATTTGTTTTTTTGGAAGTGGCAGTTGATTCAGTTTGTAAAATGCACATTAAGAAACATGTTGATATGGATGCCACAACTTGGGAAAATGATTTTTTCTTGGGAAGGAAATATGTGTTAGGGACCTAACCCCTCACGTAGGTAGAATAATATATTTCCATGTAATAAAGGTCAATATTAATAAGTCCTAGCAATAAGGAAGAATAAGTCCAATGTAAGAAGACCTAATAGAAGCTTCCGCTTCTAGAAGGATCTTCCTCTAGATTTTTCTTTTGATAGACATATTTAGTATAAATATGAGTCGAGGGTATGAGAAGTTTTGTCTTGGATATTATTGTAATAGAGCTTTGATCTGCTGGAGGCTTCCCCCTCGAAGAGGCAAGTGAACATTGATCTCAGTAATCAAAGTGCTCTTTCTGGTGTTATTCTGATATCATTTTGGTATTATTGTGGTGTTTTCCTGGTTATATTGTTGTTCATCTACCATTTCTAGCTAATTATTTCTATTCTTCATACTATTTTATATCTGGAATATTACAAGTGGTATCAGAGAATAGTCCTCGGTAGAAAATTGTGGGTTAATTTTTTTTTTCAGGGTAGAGACGTATTCTGACATCTTTAAGCTACAAAGATATGTCGTTACACGCATAAACCCACAATCATGGATTTATACACGCAGGAAATACAAGTGGTACTTAAGCGCACATCTGTTGGTCACCCTTGTAACCCATGTTGGTACCCGTTCGAGTGGTAGCGCATCAGAAAACACCTGTATATGGATCGACCTAGATCTCCTAAAGCCCTCCATAGAT
>ML826923.1:4674-24194 GCA_009831015.1 Picea engelmannii
CTATGTATAAGATCAAGGAGCTATACAATAAAAATGAAGACACTTTTGTAGGGAAGGAATGTATTGCTTCTTTATATTAATGAAAGTGGAGAATACAACCTATGCCTTGATGTTGCAAGATCCCTTCCAATGGCCCTTTGCCTCCACACACACGTCTTTGCTCCAATGCTTTTGATGAAGAGTATTCACAACTTGACTTGGAAATCTAAAGCAAAGCTATCTGAAGTGAAACCTTTAGCATAATTCTTCATGCATAAGCCAACCTAACTTTTCCCATGAGAGATCCCTCTTTATATATATTGAATAGAGATGGATGAGGAGATTGGGATGATCCCACTAAATCATAGGAGATTGGGAAGATCCAAACTGATCGGAGGAAACCTCATCTTCTAGAAGATTCCATTCTAGAAATTTTGAGAAATTCACCTTTTTCCCTTGTTTGAGCATTGTCGCACCCTAAGCACAAGCAGCGTGTGGTGACACCGCAGTCTATTTTGGTGCATCATGTGACGATCAAGCATCGTTGCACCCCAATAATTTAGAAGGGTGCGGCGATCTCCTTGGATAGGGTTTTTAATAAAGCAAAGATGATTCAATTTCTCAGGGAGAAAGTCTCATTTATTTGGTTGCTTCAGGGAACATAGGAGTAAGTCATACACATATCGTCAGTCGAGAACAAGGAGCACATTGGTCGGGAATCTCCAAACAATCAAGCATCTGCATAATAATATACCATTTACCGAGGCAGGCATTCCCATACTCAGACTACAAGTGACTCTAAGCATAAGTATCAAGTGAGTCATGGCCACTAAATATACATCGTGGATCCATGTCATCATGATTCAACATAGCCATGAGAAATACACTGTGGATCTATGATCTAAAAACTTGAATTTGGACATAGCCATGAGACATACACGGTGGATCTATGTTTCAGTACCGACTTATGAATACTCCATCGCAACATGGACTGATATGGTGATAAAGCTATGGTGTAAAATCTATAAAGCTTATGACTTCTAAGGAAGAAGAGTTTGACTTTGGAGACTCTTTCATGCATTGTACTTTCAAGCTTCTCATTTTCATATCAGTAATACAAGCTTCTTTTTCCATTACTTGTTCAGATTTTCATTTTATTATCTATTCTATATTTGCACTTGAATATTACGTTCATGTTATTCATGTTTGTCTAATGCCTGATAATTGTCATCCTATCATTGCATTGATAAGTTAGAATTGCAAATACTCTTTACTTATTGTAATTGGCCATTCATATATACCTTTATGTATAATTCTGTTGGTATGATAAGGATTCTCCACACATCTATTTATTTACAAACTCTCCGAATAGTAGTAGTTAAAATCCTTGTCCATCTGAGTGTGTTTATGCATGTCTTGAGTGAGAGAGGTTTGATTTAGTCATCTGACTTGATCCATTTGAGTAAATCATTGAGATATTAGTTAAGTTACCAGGCTTCTTCGAGCTACAACCTAGAAGTACTCTTGGAGTGATAACAAATTGGTACCATTGTCGGGGAAAGGAGATCAAAGAAATCTTCCCTGGGAGATGACACTGATCCAACTTTGATGATAGACAAAGTCTGGATACTATTCAGTTGTGATCATCTATCTGGCGACTCCATGAAGGACGAATTCAGTGGCGACTCCATTGGTATTAAATGAGAAAGATCTTAGCTAAGAGGTATGCATTTTGCGATTTCTCAAGTATTTTTGGTTACCCTAATCCAGTGCCTAGTAGAGATGAATGGAAAAATAACCTTCCTAGATTTTGAGGAGAAGAGTGGGAAGTGTCAGCTGAACACTTGCTGGATTTTCATGATCTTATTCATCGGCTTCAGATCGTACATGAGGATGTTCAGATTAAGCTTTTCAGGTTTTCATTGGAAGGGATTGATCTTGACTGGTGTCGATCTCTTCCAAATGAAAGTGTTATCTCTTTGACAGGTTTTCATACAACTTTCAATTACTTTTGTAAAGAGTGTTTTCCAGTTGAACATCTCTTTGAAGAATGTTGTAAAGATTTTTCTTTGTTTCATAAAGATTTTGCTTGTCACAAAAATCAGATTTGTGATAAAACTTTTATTGTAGAAGAAAACATTTACCATGAAGATCAAGAGGTGTTGAATGATATTCATTATGATAGAAATGACATAGAAACGTCTGGAACCATATAAGATGTATTTGTTGCTTTAGATATTTATGAAGATCAACATGTCTCTTTTGAATATTTTGAGGTCAAAGGGCAAGTGTATACATCAGCAGGAGAAAGTGATGGATTCAAGTCATAGGAATATGGTGAAGGGGAGCATAAAAGTTTATATCAACAATTGATCATGCATGTTTCTTCGACAGATGTCAAGCAACCTTCATTCAACATTGAAATCAGTAAAGGTAGTTAGCAACAACAATTTAGTCAGTTGGAACAACAGGATGAAGAGGTATTCTTTTATGATTTTAATGACCCTATTGCTAATTATTTGGAATCCATGAGCAACATAAACATCAAAATATTCTTGTCAGATGAAAATTGGTTCTATCATCTGTTCAAACCACATTTCTGTTGGCTATGAATTCTTTTATTTTCGGGTCCAGATCAAGAATTTTATTAGTAAATCAGTTTCTGACATGGCTTCATTGGAAGCATGAGTTTACTTGATTAAGAAGAATTACAATGGGTTAGAGTAGGAATAGGCAGGAGAATAATCTCTCCATACGAGAAGATAGATTATGTTCAGTTGTTGATTTCCTAAATAAATAAAGTAGGATACATGCAGGATACAGGTTTTTTGAAGATCAGTTGCACAAGCCAGATGACTCCATAGCCCAATGGTAAAGGCGACTGGAACTACTAGGTTCTTGGAAACCTCACAGGGAGGTCTCCATCCCAGCTAGAGACATATGTTAGCGACCAAAATGTAATGGTATTTTTTGAGAGTGTCGTCATTACTCTCTACTTGATTTTGTTGTTTTCTTAGGTCTTTTGGCCAGTGTCATACTTCCTGTTCTTCATCAAATCTCTCTTTGATCACTTTTACCTGCATTCCAAAGCATCGTCATTATTCCCAAAACCTTAGTCTATGCTATGGAGATTAAAAAATATAAAAAAACAATATCATTGTTTTTATATTTTCTTTAAAATCTCATAATTATCAACAAAGAAATATATGTGTGCTCGAGTATCCTAAGGCTTCTGAACCCAAACTTATTATGCATATGCATAAGTCCTCTTGGGTGTATGGATGTTTATGGCTTTTGTAAAATTTTGAAGGCCCACGAGTCAAGCCACAAACCAACACACAAGCCGAGTCCACATGCCACGCAACACATAAAGTTATCAAAGCCATGCAAGCACCAAGCTGGATTCCATCACTCGTATCATCAGATATGCAATGTAATAATCGGTGGATATAAAGCCCAAATGTTTTCAAATCTCAATGCATGTCAGATATGGGGTTTTAAAACTCTCCATACTAGCTATGAAATTTAAAAGAGCTTACAGGTGTTCGAAGTCTTGCACACCGAACAGATAGACGAAGTATCCAGTTGCTTACAGATATTGGAAGGTCACATAAATCTCATAACACTAGATGCCCAGAGATCATGCAGAGCCGATTTCAATACCCAAATTGTGTGCAGAGATTGAAGTCTTGCACCAAATTTGGAGTCTATAATTCATCAATACACAACATGAAGTGGTAGAGCGAAGTTACATGTGCCAAGAGATTGTGCAAATGGCATTTTTGGATATCCAGTTGCTTATAGAGTTTAAAGTATATTATGTAGGGTATCTATGTTTGCAGGGTTATAGGACCTCTTGGCAAAACTCCTTCAAGGGGCAAGAAAATGATTATTATCACTATGTTGACAAGAATAAGATGTTGGTAGCAAGCTACTTTGTTGAATCGTTTAATGCTCCCAAAAGTCAGATTCGATGCTAAGAAATTGCTCATGTGTAGTGTATGTCACTTAATTTGGCATAGTAAACATTTTAAACCCAAAAACTAGCAATTTATATTAAAAATCGACTTCATCGAAAAGAGTTTTCTTCTGTGCATGCCTAAGAGGAAGGGTTTCAACTTTTCAATTGCTTAGCCATTAGTGGCCAACCATTGGTATAGGGTTTTTTGTTGGTGAATACACACCTTTAATGGGATATATTAGGGACCGAGATGGGTGCATTATTAAAAATGATCGACTAGGAGGAGGAGCATTCAGTTTAAGGACTTTGCAGAAGGGAGTGATGCAGTTAAATTGTGTAGATTCACTTGATAGGAAAAATGCAACTAATTATTTTGGGGCTCTTCAGGTTCTGGTTGCGAAATGTCAATGCATAGGTCATTCTATAAACTTGGATCTTGGCTTGAGTTTTTCGAGAAAAATATATGGAGATAACTCAAATGGATATTTTGGACCTTTACCACCAGGCTGGGAACAATGCTCAGACACAATAACTGAAAAGGTGTATTATATCAATCACACCACACGGAAGACCCCTGATGAACCCTGGAAAAGGTTTAATATGACTGTTGATCAGTTCAAAAGGGAAACATTTCCAGCTCCCATTTCAACATTGGGTGAACTCTTCCTTCTTGCAGGTGATATTTATGCCACACTTTACACAGGTTCTAAGGCAATTCATAGTCATTTTATTCAAATATTCAATGATGATGCTACAAAATTCAAGCAGTTTCCTACTACTCAAAATATGAAGATCACTCTACAAATAAGATATGAGAATGTGCTTGTTGACAACTCTCGCCAAAAGAAGTTGGATATGTTTTTGGGCATGCAGCTTTACAAGTATCTTCCTTTAGTATCAGATAAGCCTTTGCAAGTTCTATCTTGGCATCCATTGAGCTTCCTTAAGCGTGTGCCAACCATATTTACAAGCCTTTGTACCAGAAGTGATATTCTTAGTTTCAAAAGTAGAGATCTTATATGGGTTTTGTAACGATCCCCCCGACCATCCTGAGGCTGGGGTACACCACTCCAAAGTAGCCACTCATTCTCTGACACCAGTCGGTAACATTCCCAGCCATAAGGCCGGGAACATGCTACTCTAGGGAACACTTTCGTTCCCATACTGCGGAACGTACAGTAGCTTACCCAGTAGTCAAATAAGAAATGCCACATAAATTTACTCTTTAGACCGCATGCAACTAAAAAATATACATACAACACGCTCACAGAAGCTTTACATCTAAACATACACAACAATTACTTTCTGTAACATACAAATTTTATATTAAAATAAGAGTAATTACCGATATGCATCATTTACGGGAAATTACCCATGAGCACACAAGCATTCATAGTCACATATATGATAATATCGTAACATGGGCATGTAAATAACAAAAATCATATCCATATTTCATAAAATTGGTACTTATATTAGAAAGACTGTCACCAACTGCTTACATACCACCCACGAACCTCCCAGCCATAGATTACATTGTTCATCACTCTCAATAGTGAATCACCCCCGAGATGGGACTGAACTCCACCCAGGGTAAAGGGATTCCTATCCAGGCTAAGGCTCATGGACAACAGGAAAGACTCCATCTTAGGTGCTCACTCAACTAACATCCTACAACCTCTCATTCCCCACATGCCTGTCCCACCCAAGGAAGTGTGCCCCTTCTCTTCTCAACAGTCCCTCGGCTGCCTCACTTCCCTTCTAGGGCTTCAACAATAGATTAGACAGAAAGTATCAGAGCGCTGTAGCTGCAGTTTAGCACCAATAGAAATCAATCCCCAACAATTATCTCACCCAGAGAACTGCTCACGGGCCTGACAACCCGCTTCTTCAATCCCGCTCCAAGCTAGCCAGGTACACCAACCAAAAGGGATGAGGAAACATGTTTCAGAAAGGTGGAATGGTTGTCTCAAGGATAACGGAATGTATGAGTGAAAATGGTCATGGAGTCATTGACTGGATAACTGAGTGTGTTTTTGGGATCACTGTGAGCTCTCTGTCAAACGACGGTCCGCCTGATGGTTTTCTTTCCCTTCCCCCCCTTGTGTTCGTAAGATATTTCCCTGTGAGAGAGAGAGACCCTCAACTAAGTTTCCCCACGATATGAATGCATGTCCCCAACTTCACACTTGTCACATCGGAAGTTACTTTTGTCCACTTGTCCCCAACTTTGGAACTCAGGATAAAATTATCCATACTTTATGTTTTGGGAAATATTAATATAATATTCCTTGACTTTTGGCCCTCCCTTTCCCTAACTGGTGAAGTTCAGTCCCCCATATCTTTATCGTGGTCGATTTGCGCGTAGTGATGTATTTTATATTAATCATGATTTCATGTACAAAGTAGGCGCATTGACCCTTTAACATCTAGGTGTGTTGGCCTAATTCCAATACATAAGCATTTCGACTTATAATACAGGCTCACCAGCCTATAATGCATATTATATACACAGACATTCGCTGACCTTAATATTGCGCGCACTTAGTTACTACACGATGTATCCTTTGTCTTTAAGGTTGTGCGCACATTAGTTACTGCGCACGGTATTCCGAAATGTGTAGATTACATCCCTTTACTGCACGATATATGCGTGCATCATGCCATGAAAGGTGTATTACAAAATGATGTCTAAACAACTCACTAGCTTAAATATACTTGGATTATATTTACATTTTGGTTCGACCGAGGGATATTACAATCCCCTCCCCTTATTTATGCACTATCCTCAATGCATCATGTACCCATATACAGAAAAATTCTCAAAATTCTTCAAAAAGATGCAGGTATTTTGTCCGCATTGCATCCTCATGCTCCCAAGTAGCATCTTCAGGTCTGTACTAGGTCCATTGGACCTTTACAAAGCCCTATGGATCGATTCCAGAGTTGTTTGAATTTTTGATCCAGGATGCGCACCAGATGCACTTGGAAAGTGCCTTCTTGCTCCACCTAGATAACATTCCAATCAATAACATGATTAGCATCGGTTATATATTTCTTTAGAAATGATACATGGAAGACATTATGAATAGACATAGATGCAGGTAATGTAATCATATAAGAAACTGGACCAATCCTCTCTAGGATTTCAAATGGTCCAAAAAATCTAGCTGCTAACTTGGCACATCTTCCCAGCTTTAGGGAGATTTTATTAGCTTTCACTTTCAGGAAAACATGATCACCCACTTTGAATTCTCTGTGGCTTCTATTTTTTTCAGCATAACTTTTCTGTCTATCTTGGGTAGCTTTCAAATTCTGATTAATTTTTAACATTTGGTTCTCCATCTCCTTGAGCAACTCTGGCCCGATTGTTGTTCTATCAATGGGGTTATCCCAACTTATTGGAGTATTTCACCTTCTGCCGTAAAGTGCTTCAAATGGGCTCATTTTCAATGATGCCTGATACCCATTGTTATAAGCGAATTCTACTAAATGTAAGTAGTCTTCCCATTTTGATGGTTTGTCCATCACATACATTCTCAACATATCTGCTATCACCTTGTTCACTCTTTTTGTGTGTCCATCAAACTCAGGATGGTAAGCTGTACTAATGTTCATATTCGTTCTGAATCCTTTGAACAATCCTTTCCAGAAATTCGAGGTGAATTTCGGGTCTCTGTCAAACACAATCGTTTTAGGAATTCCATGCAATCATGCTACTTCCTTCATGAAAATATCAGCAACATCTGTTGCTTTGTGAGTAGTTTTTAGTGGAATAAAATGGGCATGTTTTGTAAGTGTGTCCACCACTACCATAATCGAATTATGTAGCTTTCCTGTTCTGGGCAATCCTGTAATAAAATCCATTGTCACCACTTCCCACTTCCATTTAGGAATGGGCAAAGGTTGCAACAATCCTACTGGGTGCCTATGCTCTGTTTTAACTTTCTGGCATTCCATACACCTAGTGATGTATTACGCAATTTCTCTCTTCATACCTGGCCAAAAGTATTGGATCTTGACCACTGTTACAGTTTTCTAATATCCGGGGTGCCCTGCATAAGGATCATTATGCATCTCATGAAAAATTATACGTTTCAAGTCCTAGACATTTGGTACAAAAATTATGTTCTTGTGCAACAGTATTCCATCTACTCCCAACTTATAAATATCCATCTTTTGTGGTGTCTTACCTTGCTGTAGTTTTGCTATCAATTCTCTGTACTGCAGATCTGTATTTACAGCCTCCAGAATTTTGCTTTTAACATCAGTCTGATACATGATGATGGTTGTAGCATGAAGATCATGCACCCTCCTGTTGAGTGCATCAACCACTTTATTTTCTTTCCCTTTGATATGCTTTATATCAAAGTTATATTCACTTAGAAATTCTAACCATCTGCTTTTTCTAGCATTTAGATTTGGCTGGTCAAATAAATATTTCAAACCATTGTGGTCTGTTCTTAACTCAAACCTCTTTCCCATGAGGTAGTGTCTCCATTTCCTCACGGCATGCACTATGGATGCCAACTCCAAATCATGAGTGGCATAGTTTCTTTCATTCTCCTTCAACTTCCTTGATTCATAACATATCAAAAATCCATCTTGACTGAGGACTCCACCCATTCCTTCATTACATGAATCTATACATACAATGAAATCCTCATTTGGGTTTGCGATCCTTAGTATTGGAGCACTTGTCAATAATTGTTTCAAATGTTGGAAACTCCTTTCACAGTCCGCCATCCACTGAAACTTCATACCTTCCTTTGCAAGGAAGTGATTGGGAGTGCTATCTTCGAGAATCCTCCAATGAATATCCTGTAGGGCCCATGAAAGATCTGACCTCTATCACATTCTTTTGTTCTGATCATTCTCTAATGGCTTCTACCTTCTCAGGGTCCACTTCTATCCCATCTTTTGAGATGATATGCCCTAAGTAATGAATTTGTTTATGATAAAATGAGCACTTACTCAATTTGGCATACAACTGATGTTTCCTTAATACTTGCAACACCATCCTCAAATGATGTTCATGATCTTCTTCCGACTTGGAATATATAAGAATGTCATCCAAAAAGACAATGACAAACTTGTCCAAATACTCTCGGAAAACACCATTCATTAAGCACATGAAAACAACTGGTGCATTTGACAATCCAAATGGTACCACTATGAACTCATAATGACCATACCTTGTCCTGAAGGCGGTCTTGCTAATATCTTCTTCTTTAATTCTTACCTGATGGTATCCTGATCTGAGATCTACCTTTGAAAATATCCTTGCATCCTTCAATTGATCGAAGAGATCATCAATCCTTGGTAGAGGATATTTGTTCTTAACAGACACTTTATTCAATTGTCTAAAGTCAATGCACAATCTTAATGTTCCATCTTTCCTTTTCACAAGCAAGACTGGGGAACCCCAAGGTTATACACTTGGGCGTATATACCCCTTCTTCAGAAGTTCTTCAAGCTACATTTGCAACTCCTTCAATTATGGTGTACTCATCCTGTAAGGAATCTTTGATACTGGCACTGCTCCAGGCATCAAATCTATAGAGAAATAAATGTCTCTCCTTGGGGGTAGTCCTAGTACTTCCTTGAATACATATTCACACTCTTTTAGGATAGGATAATCCTCCAAATTTGGCACCTTGTCTTTAGGTGTCTCCTCCATATGAGTTGAAAAGATTTGACATCCTCTTCTATAACATTTCTTCAGCTGTAATGTTGAAATTTCTCTAACAGTTACTGCCCTGGGAATTCCCTTCACTTTCCTTTGGTTCCCTTCTTCATCCAAGCAAGTGAATTCTTTGTTATGACAATCCAATAGATCATGATGTAGGTCCAACCAATCCATCCCAATTAAACAGTCATAGGAACCTAAGGGTAATATGTTCAAATCTACCTTGGTATTTAGTCCATTCATGTCTATGAGACAAGACTTAACCATCTCATTAACTTTTCTCCTGGCTCCTATAGCCAGTTGCACCAACCAGGATTTCCCATGCTTTCTTCTTGGTAATTGCAAACTTTACACCATCTTAGGGTCTATATAACTATGGATAGCTCCTTAATCAATTAAAATATCAAGGGTTTGGCTATTGATCATACCTTCCACTTCAATCATGTGGGACTGATACTCTGCTTTCTTGTTGTCTAGGGCTGCATAAATCCTTGGCACATTTATGCCCATGTCCTCTACTGTCTCAACTCATTATACATTGTGAATAGTCCTACCTTTTTCGCCTCTGTGAGGACAATCTATCAACCTATGGTCTCCTTTACAACCCCAACATTGCATAGGTGGCTATCTTGGCCCTTGACTCCCTACGTCAATTACTCTAGTTTCCTTATGTGTTTTTTGCCATTGTGGATTATTTCTGAAGAATGGTGGCATGGATCCCTTCTTCCTTTGATCCATCTTGAATTTCTTATTGTCTTCCCCAACCTTTTGGAAAACTGGCCTTGCTTTCAGCTGGTCATATAAGCATTTATCTCTTCTTATGGTCTCTTCTAATGCCTTGGGATCATCATACTATATTTTTTCATTGATGAATGATGGAAATCCACTTAAGTACCATTGAATCTTGTCTGTCTCATCCTTAATGAAAGAGACATACTTCAACAGTTCCAGAAACCTTCTCTCATATTCATCTATGGTCATACTTCCAAGCTTGAGTTCAAAGAACTCTTTTATTTTCTTGTCATAGTATCTCTTGGTCAAGTACGTCTTCCTAAAATACTTCTTGAATTCTCTCCAAGTAACACTTTTCTCTACAATGTGCTTTACCTGCACAAGTTGATCCCACCACATGGAGGCCTTTCCTTTGAGTTGATAGATAGTGATTCTACCTTCATCATAAGAAGAATAAATATGCAATTGAAAATACTTCCTCATGCCTAGCAACCATGTTTCGACATCTTCATCCTTCTTGTGCTCACCATCAAATGTAGGAGGTTTGATTTTGTTCATTTCTCCTCGCAGCTCATCCACCCCAGATCTCTTATACCTTCTGACAGGGGATATAATTGAGTTGTTGCCTGCTCTCTTATGGGAATGCCTATGGGGATGATGGCTATGTCTACTAGAAATTTTTACTTCTTTCTTCTCCTCTGAAGATTTGTGACTCTCAGATCTACTTGAGTCACTCTCCTTAGCCAATTTCTTCTCTATTATGTTCAAACCTTACAATAGCTTCATGTTGAAGTCATCCTACTTCTCTTTGGCTTTCATAAGCCTTTCATTATCAACTTTATGGCTTTGGACATCCTTCTGCAAATTCTTAATGGTCTCAACCATATTCATATCTTCATTCCTTTCTTCTCCATGTCCGTTGGAGTTCGTTCCTTCCATGCCCAAATGGACATCCATCTCTCTGCTCTTCTCTAGATGACTGTAATTCTCCCATGCCTCTTCCATTCCTACGGAATCTGCACTGGTCTGTCCTGACCAAGTTGTTGTTAATTCTGTAAAACGTGCAGCCATCGAAAGTAATCATATTAACAAATCAACAATTCATGAGAATATGCACCATTTCGATTCAACATACACATTAGCATTATAACTCCCGGTTTCTTGGTGTTATCACCACGAAAATTCTAGATAAGACCCAAGTCTTGAGAACGCTAACACTCAGTGCCTTTCGATATACACTTGCGCAAGAAGGTGGTTTTGTCGAAACCACTTTCGCCAGGACACGATGTTACGTGTCTCAATCATGTCAAATCCACCACTCATGGAGCAGGCGACGACTAGTTAGATCACCCTACTCCATTCGTTCGGTACTTCGCAACCATGTGACATCAGCTGAATGCCACCATGTAACGAACTCAAGAGCTAATCATTCAAAATGTATTAGCCGAGCATGGCAACCCAACGACCTTTGTACGTAATTTGTCTGCACTTCATAAATGGAGTTATATAATTACCACTCCCTAAGTATGAAGATATCTGCGTATCCATAACTGTAGTAATATTCAACTGCTTGACTTCCTTCTCTCTGTAAAGACGCATTTTGGTATTCCCAACCTGAGATACATGGACAAAGCTAATTCGAGTGAGATTGGTTATTCGAGCAACATTCTAGGCCTTCTTGAGAATAAGGAGGAAACGGTCCTCGCGCACCTTCTAGAAACTAAGTTCCACACAAAGCCAATTAAAGACTCGCGATTGAAGGTTAGACTGAATCCCATTATAAAGGATTTAGCCATCAACATGCCAACTGCTAACAAGAAAAGGAGTAAGCACCATAAGAAGGAGGAATCTACAGTCGAAGCGGTCGAAAGTGTTGGAGAAAATCAACCGGTCTGGTTAGACTCCTCTTTAAAGGAAGAGATCGCTAAGATGAAGTAAGTCTTCAACTAAGATAAGAATGTCTCAGGGAATTTTGAACAACCGGTAGTGGAGTTAAAGAGTACAAGAGATGATAGGCATGTTCTTCAACGACCCTTTTTTACAACAGGCTAACTGCTGTCATCACCCTTTTGTAATTTTGTGATTAATATGATTATATAAATAAATCAATGGATTTTAGATTGTTTTATTACAATTTCTATCTGGTGATGTTATGAGCCTTGTTTTCTTTTATAATAAGTTTTTCTTGTAATCTTATATTTTATTTTTATCTGTCTAAATCGGAAGAAATTAAAATTCGGAATTATTTTTAATTAATGCTTCAATGAGGTTATGTGTTTATGTTTATTTTATTATTATGCAATTTAAACTCAGAATCCTCACCTTCCAAGCGACTTCACATGCATTAACTTGTCTTATTCATTTATATTATCGTGCATAGCAATATTACAAGGTAAACGTTTCTCCATGCACCTAAATCTACTACACGTTTCTTCTTTGTCGTACCGACTACTTACGTGCACTATTCTGGTGTTATGCGCCAATATCCACTGCACACAATATTGATACTACGCACCGATATTCCACATGCATTTTTGTCCTATGCATGCACCATGTCAAGTTTAGCATACTCCTTTGCGCTCAAATATATGTGCATACTACTGAATACACCGTTGCGAAACAACTTATACTCATACTTATGCGCGTACCAACAAAACTCCTCTGCATTAAGCAATACTTGCACACCCCATGTGCACCTTATTATGTGTGTGTTTACCGCGCAAGGCTAATTTCAGCACGCGCATCTACACATAATAATCTTCTGTGTGGTGCTACAATTTATCACACACATTGGCATGCCACAGTTTCCCGCGCGGTACCAAATTTACCATGCGCACCAATACGCGAACCTTTTCCAAGGACATTTTATGACTCTAATTCTGGTGACTTCAAAGTTACTTTTATGTAAATATTCACTTCGATTTCACCCTTCTGTTCCATCCAACCTCGGTGTTGAACTGAGGCTCTGATACCATACTATAATGATCCCCTCGACCATCATGAGGCCGGGGTACGCCACTCCAGAGAAACCACTCATGCTCTGATGCCAGTCAGTAACATTCCCAGCCATAAGGCCGTGAACATTCTACACTAGGGAACACTTTCGTTCCCATACTGTGGAACATACAGTAGCATACCCAGTAGTCAACTAAGCAATGCCACCTAAATTTACTCTTTAGACTGCATGCAACTAAAACATATACATACAGCACGCTCGCGGAAGATTTACATCTAAACATACACAACAATTACTTTCTGTAACATGCGACTTTTATATTAAAATAACAGTAATTACCGATATGCATCATTTACAGGAAATTACCCATGAGAACAAAAGAATTCATAGTCACATATATGATAAAATTGTAACATGGGCATGTAAATAACAAACAACATATCCATATTTCATAAAATTGGTACTTATCTTAGAAAGACTGTCACCAATTGCTTATAGATCGTCCATGAAACTCCCAGCCATAGATTACACTGTTCATCACTCTCAACAGTGAATCACCCCTGAGTTGGGACTGAACTCCACCCAGGGTAGAGGGATTCCTATCTAGGCTAAGGCTCATGGACAACAAGAAAGACTCCATCTCAGGTGCTCACTCAACTAACAGCCTAAAACCTCTCATTCCTCACATGCCTATCCCACCCAAGGAAGTGTGCCCCTTCTCTGCTCAACAGTCCCTCAGCTGTCCCACTTCCCTTTCAGGGCTTTAGCAACAGACCAAACCAGAAGTCTCAGAGCATTGTAGCTACAGTTTAGCACCAACAGAAATCAATCCCTAGCAATTCTCTCGCCCAGAGAACTGCTCACGGGCCTGACAAACCACTTCTTCAATCCCACTCCAAGTTAACCAGGTACACCAACCAAAAGGGACGAGGAAACAAGTTCTGGAAAGGTGGAATGGTTGTCTCAAGGATAACATAATGTATAAGTGAAAATGGTCATGGAGTCATTGACTAGATAACTAAGTGTGCTTTTGGGATCACTGTGAACTCTCTATCAAACAATGGTCCGCTTGATGGTTTNCCCCAACTTGACACTTGTCATATCGAAAGTTACTTTTGTCCACTTGTCCCCAACTTTGGAACTTAGGATAAAATTATCCATACTTTAAATGTTTTGGGAAATATTAATATAATATTCCTTGACTTTTGGCCCTCCCTTTCCCTAACTGGTGAAGTTCATTCCCCCATATCTTTATCATGGTCGGTCTGCACGCAGTGATGTATTTTATATTAATTATGAGTTCATGTACAAAGTAGGCACATTGGCCTTTTAACATCTAGGCGCATTGGCCTAATTCCAAGACATAAGCATTATGGCTTATAATACTGGCTCACCAACCTATAATGCATATTATATACACAGAGGTTCTTTGACCTTAATATTGCACGCGCTTAGTTACTATGTGCTATATCCTCTGTCTTTAAGGTTGCTCACACATTAGTTACTGTGCACGGTATTCTGAAATGTGTACTTTGCATCCCTTTATTGCACGGTATATGTGTAGACCATGCCATGAAAGGTGTATTACAAAATGATTTCTAAACAACTCACTAGCTTAAATATACTTAGATTATATTTACATTTGGGTTCGTCCGAGGGATATTACAGGTTTCTCCTCCAGCTGCAGATATTATGGAGCTTTTCATATATCTTGCAGAGCCTTGGAATGTATCCCAACTTCTTCTAACTATATCACATGAGGTAGATGAATCTTCTTCCCCTAGTTCAGTTGATGTTAGAATGAGATGCAAACTTGATGGACTACAACTTGTTGTTGAGGGAGCAACAATACCTCAATGTGAAAATGGGACAAAAATGATAATTCCATTGCCTGGGGTAATAATTTTTCCATGGCAGTATGATTATGAAAAACCTTGAAGAAAAGACAGATAGAAGGAATCCAATTTTTGCAGTTTTGGAAATAATTTCGAATACCTGCAGTTTTGGCATCTTATCCAGGTTCCAAAAGGCATTGTTAGCTACCGAAATCTACACTTTCGATAGCTAACCCTACTCCATTTCATGCTTGTAAACTGTCGAAAGAACAGAACAGGCATAATGTTCATCTTTTTTCTCAGGTCAAATATTTTTGTTTCCAGATTGTATGGGAAAGGTTGTTAATGAAAGATAATAATTAAAAGGATAAAGATCATCATCCCTTTCCAATTTTTGAGGCAGATGCTAAGGAAAACAGGTTAAGTTGTCTTTCTATTTTTGGTCAAAAGTGCTCAGCTATCAAAGAAGGAATTTGAAGTGCCTTGTCATCACCTTGAAGGCTATTGAAGTTGTCGAAGAATACTGAATACTAGGATAAGGGCTTGATCCCTTATGATAGGAATTGGTCCTATTATTAATAACTGTTTTGATTTTATTCTACTTTTAGCATTTTAGATCCATTTTCATAGGATCTTGAACTTTATTGCAAAATTTATAAAGCTTATGACTTCTAAGGAAGAAGGGTTCGACTTTGGAGACTCTTTCATACATTGTACTTTCAAGATTCTCATTTTCATATCAATATTACAAACTTCTTTTGCCATTACTTGTTCATATTTTCATCTTCTTATCTGTTCTATATTTGCACTTGAATATTACGTTCATGTTATTCGTGTTTGTCTAATTCCTAATAACTGTCATCCTATCATTGCATTGATAAGTTAGAATTGCAAATACTCTTTACTTGTTGAAATTGGCCACTCATATATACCTTTATGTGTGATTCTACTAGTATGATAAGGATTATCCACACATATATTTGTTTACAAACTCTCTGAATAGTAGTATTTAAAAGCCTTGTCCATCTGAGTGTGTTTATGCATGTCTTGAGTGAGTGAGGTTTGATTTAGTCATCTGACTTGATCCATTTAAGTAAATCATTGAGAGATTAGTTAAGTTACCAGGCTTCTTCGAGCTACAACCTAGAAGGACTCCTGGAGTGATAACACATGCGAGGGAAAATATGAGTTTGATGACTCCCTCTGCATAACATACATGCGAACTTGACTTTATTTTTCTTCTTCCCAACGATACCTTGACTAGTTGATGCGAGGTCATCAACATATTTTTCAAAGGTTGAAGACATGGGATGACGAGGGAGTGTAGACCATGCATCTATAACCTTGGATAGACCAGGGAAACACTTAAGAAGATGGCCACCCTTACAAAGTCTGCAAGGGTACTTGGGATTATGGGTCATTTGGGGGATCTTGGCATCATCAACTCTCCCAGAACGATTATCAGTAACTGGCAGTTTTCCAACATGTCCAACTGTTCTTAGAGGTTTGGACCTTTTCTTATTTTTATTCTTCTTAATCTTTCATTTCTTATTCTTCTTATCCACTGTGTTACTAGCTTTAGATCTTTCACTAGGCAAAGAAGATGAAATGAAAGAAAACCTCTCAAGTGAAGAAGGTGAAGAAGATATTACTGGTGAATAAGGAGAAGGATCAACATTAGGTTGATTCTCTTGGAGAAGAGATTACAACCGAAGCACCAACTGCATTCAGGATTACCTGAGTGGAAAACAACCATACCGATAATCCAATTATGAGGACTAGAAGGCTCAAAGTAGGGATGTAAGAAGGACCAATGTTTCTGTAAGAAGGAGAAACAAAAGGTTCCCCCGATGTAGGGGTTGCTTCATTGGTAATTTCGAGAACTGACACCATTAAACATAGATCCAACCTAGAGTATGCTAGCGAAAATAAACAACATGCACACTAAAAATCTAGGAAGCAAGCAAACAAACAAATCCTTCTCACAATGAATGCACTAGTTGGTGATGAAATCCAACGTCATGAGAACAATGTAAGAAGGGGCTAAGATAGAGCGGGTGGAAAAGTTAGCTTGACGACCTTCTTAACAGACTTACACCCCGGTGCAAGCTCCCACACATAATCATGGGTATACCCTCCAAGGAGCCCAAGTGAGTTTGTCCAACGTCGATTCCAGATACCTTGAAGACTTGCCCCTCCACAGTCACCTTGTGTGAAGACCCTAAATATATAGGCTACTAAGGTTACCAATTATGACAATGATGCCTGGGGAAGTAGTCGACAGTCCGATATACGTGTAAGGGAAGGGTATCTAAGCTTGAATTCTCCTCGAGAAGGTCCACATAGGATTTTCTTCTCAAGTGACCCCCAATAATACACACATTCACTACACTAGGACTAACAAAGCAGGGTGAGTAACTTTGTCGGTCCTAATGCGACCTCGTGATTGACCCTTGTGTTAGAAGGGATTTCCAGGACAAAATGTAACAAATGGATTTAACTCTCACTATCACAAGATACTATTGTGTGTTTTGATGCTTTGGAGAGTATTCCTCACAACCTATTCCAAATCCCTACACCCTAATCTAATGTAGGCTTGCTACCAAAAAATATAAAAGTGTCTAATCAATTTTTATAAGTGCTTTATTTTAAGGTTGTTTTTTAATCAAGAGGAAAATGGCGTGAACTAAATCATGTTTTGACCAACTCTGAAAAATGAAAAGAAATGAGAATGAAAATATTTCACTTGGAGGAAATCTATATTACGAGAAGGAGAAAATGTTTATCATTCCCATATGCACAATGTCCCAAAATTTTATTAAACTCATCAATATCAAGATCTTCAAGAAATGAGCCAGAGATACTGTACACCTATACATGATTCTTAGACCCCCCCAACCATGAGGGATAATTGTTTTTAAGAATTCAAGACCAAAAATTCCAAAAACCATGCAATTTCTCTACTTCGAATGCAAATATGTCCCCAATCTAATGCAAAGCAAGAAATATTTTTTTTTTGTTTCAAAGATAGCTAAAAGCAATAGAAAATCTCTTTAAAAACAAAGCAACCCAAATCAATTTTTTCTTTTAACATGAATTATTCAATAAAACAAAAACAAGTTCTTCCCATAAATAAATCTAAAGAAAAACAATGCTTTGTAACATAAAGTTACTCAAAGGAAGAGATCAAATCTTTCAAAATCATGCAAGATAAAACAAAGCAAAGAAGGAGAAAAGAAGATTCAAAGACTGTCAAATAGACTGTAATCAGACTATAATTGTTGGGTATGTGTTATATTCTTTGCACGAGTAGTAGTGTCTGAGCGTCTGCATTGGGCGTGCAGGGGGGTTAGAGGGGCAGAGCCCCCCGTGCGGGGGTTTGGGGGAAGCGCCCCGGAATTTTTTTTTCGCACTGGGACGACATATTACCGGGACGACATATTTTCGGGACCACATTTTTTGGGACCTCATTTTCGGGACCGCATTTTCGGGACAACATGATATTTAGGTGGTTTTTCGGCACATGGTTTTTTGCCGATGGTTTTCTATTTCCGGTTAAGGAATTAGGGTTTTGGACTAATCCAAGTCATTGGGTTAGGGTTTTGGTTTCCGCTGTCTCCTATATGCATATTGTATTGTAAACAATGTAACACAATGGTATGAATATAAGATATGTTTGTTTTCCCGATTTGGGTTTCCAGGTGAAAAATCTCTGTGTAATGTTTGTATTTGTCATTGTATCTTTTCTGTTCTTTTCTGAATATCAGTTTGCAGTAGATATTGTACAAGGTTAAAATTTACAATAATCAAACCCAAAAATTCACCCCAAAACCATATCTAAGATCTGGGTAAAGAGAAAGTTTGACACTCAAACATTTTCTACAGGAATCGTCGCAGGGAGAAAAATGACACTATGCGATGATCAAGGATCGTCGCAGGCAGTGAGAAATACACAGTGCGACATCATTGCACTGGTTTCCACAGGCAGGGTGTGGTGATGACTGAAAATAAAGGAAAAATGAATAGAGGACAATATTTCCAAATTAATTTACAAGACCAGAGAGTCAACATGGGTCACCCAATGCATCATATAATGAAAAAAAAATAAAAAGTAGGCAAGCGAAAAGAAAAAAAGGAAGCAAAAGTCAAAAGAGGATGATCCTCGATATGGTCGCCAATTTTGTTATCAGACAAATTGGTAAGTGCGTACACAAACTGATCTCCCTAACTTTAACAAGAAATTAGAACAAAACAAAGAAGAATACAAGCCTCTCCTTAGATTTCATTATGATATAAACTAGTTCAATGAGGGATAAATGACATATTGTTTAAATGTCGTTTGATCCTCGCTAGTGTCGTCCTTGCTCC
>ML826923.1:24365-37850 GCA_009831015.1 Picea engelmannii
ATGTATAAGATCAAGGAGCTATATAATACAAATGACGACACTTTTATAGGGAAGGAATGTATTGTTGCATTATATTAATGAAAGTGGAGAATACAACCTATGCCTTGATGTTCCAAGGTCCCTTCGAATGGCCCTTTGCCGCCACACACACACCTTTTCTCCAATGATTTTGATGAAGAGTATTCACAACTTGACTTGGAAAGTTAAAGCAAAGCTATTTCAAGTGAAACCTTTCGCATAATTCTTCATGCATAAGCCAACCTAACTTTTCCCATGAGAGATCCCTCTTTATATAGATTGAAGAGGGATGTATGAGGATATTGGGATGATCCCACTAAATCAGAGAAGTGAGTAATATCCAAACCGATCAGAGGCCACCTAATCTTCTAGAAGATTCCATTCTAGAACTTTCGAGAATTTCACATTTTTCCCTTGTTTGAGCATCATCACACCCTAAGCACAAGTAGCCTGCGGCAACACTGCATTCCATTTTGGTGCAACATGCGATGATCAAGCATCGTCACAGCCCAAGCATTTAATAGGGTGTGATGATCTCCTTTGATAGGGTTTTTAAGAAAGGAAAGATGATTCAATTTCTCAGGGAGAAAGTCTCGTTTCTTTAGTTGCTTCAGGGAAAAGAGGAGTAAGTCATACACATATTTTCACTTGATCACAGGGTGACTAAAATAATGTGTAACAACTATCCAACTAGATGTATATCCTTTAGACCTCATCTTCCTAATTCCTTTAGGGCTACAATCTCTCTCCAATTTACCCTACTAGGTACCCTTATATTCACTACTACCCTGCCATAGGAAGTTGAAACAATACTTCCTAATTTTTTCTAATATTCCTTTTAGGATATGAGATCGAGTGTGTAAGTATATAGAAATATCCTCCAAAATAGACTTTACCATAATTGAATGGCTTCCTCTTGAAAGACATCTATTGCACCATTGTGAAATTATTTGTTCAAAAGAATCTGTTTACATATTATAATATTTAAAAGAAAATATATTTATAATAATTTTCATGTACATTTACTATATTAACATTAATATTAAAAAAATTATAAAGATTATTTTCATATATATATATAAGTTATTATTGAAAAATTATAAATGATATTGTTATGGATACATGAATTAGGAATAAAACCATACCGATTGTTTATTTTTTATATTATTAATCATATTAATATTAGGCATGAGTTAATTGTTTAAGATACATATGGATTTTAAAAACATATCCAAGATATTTCTTGCTAATTGTCTATCTCTGTTGGATTGGGTGGATGATCAAATTTCATTGGATCATTTGATTGTTGACCCATTTTATCATCTTTAGCTTGCTCCTATGAGTGACTTGAAACTGGTTGAGAAGTGGTATTTAAGAGAGGCTCATTTCTTTTCTGTTGAATTACGCACTTCAACTTGTAACACTCAACTTCAAGTTATGTGAATTTTTTCCGATATTCCTCTATAATGTTCATAATTATTTCATTTTGATATTACAGATACATTTCAAGATTATGTATGATGAAAGAGAAGGACATGAGGGATACTCCATTACTGAGCATGGTCTCTTCATTCCTCCTTAAAACCATACAAATTCTCTTTAGATTATTGAGATCCACGGGGACCTGTAAACGAGAATGGGATGGAAATGAGCCATTTATAAGGTTGAAGTAAACTAGAAAATCCCAAGAAAACACAAATTTTGGCCTTGAAATAATTGACTAAATCCAAACATCACGATAAAGGGAAATGCATCCAATGAAACTAAGTTCTAATGAAAATAAACATAGCTACTAAATCAAATCTACTGATCCAAACATGAGGATTGGGAAAAAAATCCCCAAGCCTCTCTTCCCAGAAACTAAGACGATGAACAAATTGACGCATGTCCTATCACCATGAGAACAAATATAAAGGACCCAGGAAACCGAGAGTCTATCCTTGGAATCACTTACTGAAACCAACCAACACAAGAGAGAGAAACATATCCACTAAAAATAGGAACTAAGGAACATAAACAAAGCTATGAAATTGTAGCCACCGAGAAAGATGGAGGGTTCGGGATAAATTTCCCAAGACCCATCCCATTCATATTAAAATCATCAATAGTTCAATGCACAACTGTAACACCTATAATATTTGATAAATTAAATACATGCATTAAGTGTAAACAAAATTTTATGGTTTTATATATGGAATAACCTTAAGCATATTGACAACTATTTTACAATTTTTCCAATGCTAAATATTCCAAATGTGAATCCAAATATATGAATCTAAATAAGAGGATGAGATAAATAAGAAGATAACATTATGATTAAATATTTAAATAAAAACATAAAAAAAATATACCAAGTACAATACCTCCTCCTAGTATGTTGAATATGACCATTTGCAATGTAGTCGTGCTAGTAGTGGGAATACGCTTCCAAGCATCCCTCTTTTACACTTTCCTAAAGGGAAACAACAAAATCCTCACAACCAACTAGGAGGCTAGCCAAATTCCTAGCTCCAAGAAACCATTCGATTTCTTGGCACTCCGTTCCTGTGACCCCAAGAACAACAAAGCACATATGATCTAAGAAGACTATCACAAGAATTATATCTTCCAAGAATTATCCAACCTCTCAACATGCTCCCACCTCTCAATCTCCTCCCCCTATTTATCAAGTTTCATACCCACTTTCCCAAGTATTGTCAACCATCCTCATTATTAGCCATCAATCTCCCTTATCTATATTTTTTCGGGAAAAGATAAAATAAACTAAAATATCAATGACTTATATAACATAACAATAAATAAAATGTAAATTGTTTCTTCTCCTGTTAGCTTATAAATAAAAATTGACTATTTTCCCCAAATGTACATGACAAATCACCACTCATTTAATTCATCATACCAACCAGATTCAATCTAAATAAAAGAAGATATTTAATGCTACTAGATATTTTTGCATGCAATATAATTTACATAGTCATTAAATAATTCAATTAAATAGTTGCTAATCTAGTTTAATAATTAAGACATTAATCAATTCTACTAGTGTACATGTCTAGGGTATATGTGCATAGCTAGCAGACACATATCTTATGCATGTACTAATGATAAACACCCATTTCCTCTAGTGCATAGTTTATGTATCATCACACCAAGGCATGCATGACAATAGATCAATAAAATGCATCATTTAATAATGTTAACTAACAAAATTACAATAATTTATCAATAACTCATTATCACACTTAAAATATCAAAAGGTAATCAAATGAGGGTTTTAGACATTGTAGGAACCAAGTGAGTAAACAATAGTTTCACATCTAATCCACAATCACTATTCTCTACTAACATTGAGGCATCCTTCCTTCCTAACCTTCTTACATCTTTCATCCTATCCTTTCCTCTTTCGGTCTAAGATAGAGTGTCAACTATATTGAACTAACTCGAGTTATAACCCATAAGGATGAGTGTCATACATCTCAACCAAACCTCCCCAGTAGGAAACTAGCAGTCACAATCACACGTCTAGGGGACCGTGACTTCACACAACCCTTCGACGACTCTAGGTTTCATAGGATAAATGGTGGGAAATACCTTGACCCTCCTCATAGAAGTAGGGTCAACACCCTACATCAATCCATATTTTGAAAATAGTTTTCTTAGAGTCACGTCATCAAACAACCACTATGGGAAATATATGCATCTCATCAAAACCACACTTACCACAAATCATAGAAATATTTTGAATTAAATAATAAGTACAACTTATCGCATATGTTATATTCTTGATGTCTACAACATCCAAGTTACCTCAACACTATAGTCATTTGGATATCACATAGCTCATCAACTTGTAGGTTAGTTCACGAATAACACATATCCATCCATATACATCATAATTTCATATAAGGATCCATATATGTACTTACATTCGATTAATAAATCTATGTTTTATTTTCATCATGGCTTGCATATGTAATGCATTCACAACATAACTTTGAACTCGTATCTACGTACCTAAATTCAACATTTTAATTTGCATGTTTAAACAAATCAAAGATATTTCGTCATAATGAGCATATAACAGTGAAAATAATATCATGTAACATATAATTAGGTCCATAATTACATATCTTAAGTATCTATCCCAATATAATTGATCCCAAATAAATGTTAAGAATTGAATTACTAAGATGAGTAAACAACAATGCTCTAACTACCTAAGGCTAAGATATGGGGTGTTACATGCACCCACCCTTCAAGAAATTTTTTCCCAAAGTTATGGTGGTTCTCAATATAGGGAAAAATTTATGAGACAACTTCCATATGTCTTTTTAATTAGAAAACCCTATGCTATACTGGTCCCATTGGACCTTCACTTGATTAAAACATGTTGAGTCTATTAATATGTTGATTGTGACTACCCTTATTTAGTAGGAACCTTACTATTTCCTGACTCTATTTTATTACCATTGGTAATTAAATTAATAAGAATACATGCTTATCTTATAGATTTTTTCAACCTAACTTCCATATGTAAAGCATATTCTACTAGTTTGACAACCAATTATAATTTTATTTCTTTATCAATTCTTTAGTTAAGTGAATATTATATTGAGTTAGATACACATTTTCTTAAGCCAAGCATACAATTCCACCTATAATATCTAGATAATTATAACCAATTATCACTTACTTGATTATCAGTCTAACCCGAGTGGTATAATACTTACACCATCACAAAGTTTCCCTTAGGAACATTGACTAAGATAATACTAGTTAATTTTTATGTGATCTCATCACTTCATAGTTTGGTCATTTTCCTCAATTTCACTTTCTTATTAAGTCATACAAATTAAATATTGACCAATTTAAATGTTCAGTATAGGATTATTTTCATCAAAGTCAAGGAAAATCATGATTTATATCAACAATTTACTATGACAAGTGTGCCTATATGTAATGAGCACCATGTCTACCATGCTTTAGTGAGAATTTACAAATTAGGAATAAGTTTCCTAAAAGGGTCCATTCCACACTCTATAATTACTTGTCTTTAAGGATTTTTTTTCTCACATTTTCTCTTCACATGTCTCAAATTTTTATCCTTTATTCCTACATGACACTTATCGACCTTGGCGTCTAATCCTTTTTGGTTGCATCACTAGCACTTTTGTGTTTCCCCACTCTTACTACAAAAGAAGTTTAGTAAATGGATGAAATTATGTTTGTTTATCACTAGAGTCATAAATTGGTTTCCATTAAGTAATAGGTGAATTTCCCCTTATGTTAACATCATAAATGTTATATTGTGTAAGCATTTCTTCTTGCAATTTTTATTTAAGTGCAAGGTCATCCTCACATAAGGTGGTGGTAGATAGTAATTTCTTTAGTCACTTTCACTCACTTCCATAATCCATTGGTGATAAAATCAATTCAACTTAACAAATCAATTCCTAACTGAGAATAAGTTGGTTTAGTAGCATGTGAATCATCAACAATTCGTCCAAACACTATACCACAAACAATTATGTAAGAAAACATACTATCACAACATTTCAATTTTTTTTTGAACTCAAGTTCCATGTTCACAATCTATGCTCCCTTATGGTATCTATTAGGTTCCTCAAATCAAATCTCTAATATCATAATTTATTTCTCCTATCTCTACTTACACCTCTATAATATTACTATATCCAAGTATAATCTATACTTACCATGTACATAATAACTATCGATACCTTCTACGTACTTCTATATAATTATGCTCTTTGTCATATTTAAATATTCTTACTTTTTAGTTAACGTTTTACTTTTATGTTATTTGGTAATTGTGCTAATATTTTCCATTATATCATGAATAATTATGTATTATATTATTTCTACTTTATACATTTATCAATTTTTTTTTGTTATATATTATATCATACATAATTATTTATTTTATGTATACTTTATACATCATTTATTATTATTATTTTTATATATCACATGTATCCTTTCCCATACTTAATACTATATAGATTACATTCCTTCCACATTTTATTTTACTATTATAATTTTGAAGTATCATTATCACCACTTATTACTTGTAATATAATTGTAATTATGTATTATATTATTTATACTTTATACATTTATCAATTTTTTTTTATTATATATTATATCATACATAATTATTTATTTTATGTATACTTTATACATCATTTATTATTTTTATTTTTATATATCACATGTATCCTTTTCCATACTTAATATTATATAGATTACATTCCTTCCACATTTTATTTTACTATTATAATTTTGAAGTATCATTATCACCACTTATTACTTGTAATATAATTGATCCCTTTATAGCATTTCCACTGCCTATCTATATACTTTTTACATCTTTACCCACTACTTATATAGATTACATTCCTTCCACATTTTATTTTACTATTATAATTTTGAAGTATCATTATCACCACTTATTACTTGTAATATAATTGATCCCTTTATTTTATAGCATTTCCACCGCCTATCTATATACTTTTTACATCTTTACCCACTACTTACAAATCGATCATCGTCCCATATTTTGTTTTTTATGTTATCAATTTTGTTTTTTATGTTATCAATATATCGTCCCATACTTTGTTTATTATGTTATCAATACTAATTATCATTATCACTAATATAATTAATTTGTGCCATGAAATGAATATAACTTTACCTATACCTCTATACTATAAAAATGCATTTTAGTGTAAACTTGCTCTACCTAATTTATTTAACTTTTTACATTTCCACCCTAACTTACTTGTCAAATTTCCATATATAGTATTTGATAACTTTATATTCACTATTTGTTTATCATTTGTATATGTTTCATCTTTATATACAATAACAACTCCATTCTTTATACTTATTAGTATTGCTATTGATATTTACAAAATGTGATTATATTACATATTCATTCATAATATTACCACTTTATTACATATTATAATTGTGTCATATATTAACCATACATTTTCATTCTTATATTATACTTGACTTCTTAATCACTAGATTGACAACTAGTCATGATAATTAGAGACCATAATATTTAATACCCTTTTGTAAATATCATCTTTCATATCTAATAACAAAGTTTCATTATTAACAACCTGACATACATTAATATGTCTCACAATTGTAATTATATATTGTTATTGTTAATTAGTCGGCCACAAACCCTAACTAATACGCAGTAAAACACATCATATCAAATATCAAATGGAAAAATAATAAAAGAAACGCAGGAATTTACGTGGTTCGCCCAACTTCGAGCAACGTCAACCAAGCAAAGGTATCGATGCTTTTCATTAATCAATAATGTAGATTTTACAGTTTTATAACCCCTTCCCTCTTCTCACATTCGCCTAGGTTTACAGTCATAGTTCAAACAAATTATTAATTGAGTAGTAAATGCTCTCCTATGCATGCTCTAACGGAATTGACACATACAAAACCAAATAGAAAGAAGTAGAGATGAGGTAGACAATTGTTCCTCGAATCCAAGGGTTATGTTGTCAACCGTTTCAACAATCTCCACCTTGACAAAAAAATTATCTGATACCTTTCTCATTATTTTATTCTAGCACTTTTTATGCAAGCCAAGAGAAGCCAAGAACCATCATAGCTTCTCTAAAAGTACTAGTTTTGTGAACATGTCTGCCCAGTTCTCTTTTGTATGATTTTTTTCAAGAGAAACTCCACCTTCATCGATGACCTATCTTACAAAATGGTACTTAATAGGAATATGTTTAGTTTTATTGTGGTAGGATGGATTCTTGGCCAAGTGAATAACACTTTGACTATCACAAATTAGCTTTACTTTGTCTTGCATCATTCTAAACTCACCAAACAAACCTTTTAACCAAACCGCCTCTTTGCAAACATGTTAAGTAGCTATGTATTCTGCTTCTTTAGTGGATAAAGAAACAATTTTCTGTAGCTTTTACATCGAACTAATATCTCCACCTCCAAGAGTAAAGACATATCCTGAAGTTGACCTCTTGTTGTCCAAATCACTTGCAAAATCAGAATCAACATAGCCACGGACTAACTCACAACCACTGTTATAGGTGATACAGTAATCACTAGTGCCCCTTAAATACCAAAGAACCCATTTCACTGTTGCCCATTTCTCTTTACCTAGATTTTCCATATATCTATTGAAAACCCCGACTGCATGTGAAATGTTTGGTCTTGTACTAACCATCGCATACATTAAATTTCCTACTGCAATAACATATGGTATTCGAGACATATATTCCTTTTCTTCTTTTGTACTAGGACATAAACTTGAATAAATCTTAAAATGAGAAGTGAAAGGGATTGAAACTGGTTTCACACTGTTCATACCAAACCTCAAAAGTATCTTCTCAATATACTTATGTTGTGACAACCAAATCTTACCATTCCTTGTGTCTCTGAATATATCCATGCCCAAAATCTTCTTTTCTACTCCTAGATCTTTCATATCAAACATCCTAGCCATTTGAGCCTTTAACCTATTGATCACAGTTATGATTTTTCTTTCTAAAATCACATCGTCAACATACAATACTAAGATAATGAATATTCCAATATTCAATTTCTTAAATTAAACACAATGATCATACTCACTCCTAGTATAATTTTGGCTTATCATGAAAGAGTCAAATTTCTTGTACCATTGTCTGGGTGACTTCCTCAGACCATACAATGATTTCTTGAGCCTGCAAACAAATTTCTTGTTGCAATTATGAATGAACCCTTTAGGTTGTTCCATGTAAATATCCCCATCCAAATATCCATGTAAGAAGGAAGTCTTAACATCTAGTTGCTCCAACTCCAAATCAAGTAGTGCATCTAATGCTAACATAATTCGAATTGAAACAATCTTAACAAATGGTGAAAAAATATCATGAAAATCAATACCTTCTTTCTTAGAATATCCTTTTGCAACCAGCCTTGCTTTGTACCTTTCTACCTTATCATCAACACCCTTCTTAAGCTTGTAGACCCACTTGCAACCTACAGTTTTCCTGTCTCTTGGAAGTTCTACCAGGTCCCATGTAGCATTCCTTTCTAAAGATTTCATTTCATCATTCATTTATTCTTTCCATTTTTGACTGTTAGAACCCTCCACAGCTTCCTGATAGCACGAACTTTCATCATCATTCGTACTTAAAGAAACTGATGAAACACAATCATCATACCTTCTTGGAGGAACTCTGACTCGTGTATACCTCCTTAGGGATGTTTGTGGCTCATCCACAATCTATTTATTGTCATCATCATCCATTTTTTCATTTGCAAGAACCTCTTCATGAACATCTTCAAAAAAGTGTTCATGTTCACTCTCATCTGTAGTTGAATGAATTTCAAATTGAATCTGTTGATACCTAGGTACTTCTACTTGTTTCATTTGAACATCTACATCTGATTTGATGAGAGATGATTCATCAAATATTACATCTTTGTTAATGGTGATCTTGTGGGAAGTAGGATCCCACAACCTGTACCCCTTAATACCATCACCATATCCAACAAATATAAGCCTTTTTTATTATTTTGGATCTAATTTAGAATGCTGATGTTTCGGAATTAGAGCATAGGCTTCACAACCAAAAACTTTAAGATTATAATAATTACAAGGGTGACCTATCAATACATCTTCAGGAATATTGCACTCTATTGTTGTTGATGGTGACCGATTCACTAGATAACAAGCTGTAGATACTGCTTCTTCCCACAGTTCATGCTGCAAGTTGGCATTACTGAGAAAAATCCTTTCTCTCTCTAGAAGAGTCTTGTTCATGCATTTAACAACTCCGTTTTGCTGAGGACTATAGGCAGTGGTTTTATGCCTATCAATCCTAAACTCCTTGAAATAGTTCTAAAACTCCATTGACGTAAATTCACCACCATTATCAGTTCTTAAACATTTAATGGACCTACCAGTGCTTTTTTCCACTAAATCTCTAAACTTCTTGAAAATTGTAAATACATCAACCTTTATTTTCAACATATATATCCACACCTTCCTAGAGAAATCATCTATTAAAGTAACAAAGTATGATGATCCTCCATACGAAATAGTAGGGGATGGTCCCCAAACATCAGAATGGATATAATCAAGGATTCCCTCACTAGTGTGTCTTCCAGTTTTAAATCTCTACCTATTCTGTTTTCCATAAATACAGTGCTTGCATAAATCTAAATTTAAAGACTTTAGACTAGGATGTAACCTATGATAAGATAATAACTTCAATTCGCTTTTTCTCATATGTCCCAACCGTTGATGCCACAATCGAACAAAATCACAATCAGTCTTAGATACAACTGTCGTGTGATTTGACTTGGTTCTTCCTTCTAATAGAAATGCATTTCCAACCTTCTTCACTTTTATAACCAATAGGATTCCTTTGTATACCTTCATAACTCCACCTTGAACAATACTTTTATATCCTCTAGTATCTAAGAATCCCAAAGAGATTAGGTTATTTCTAAGCTTAAGTACATGTCTCACATTAGTTAGTGTCTTAATAGATCCATCAAACATCTTAATTTGAATGCTACCAATTCCCACAACTTTACATGATATATCATATCCCATGTAATAAATTCCATCATATATAGACTGGTAAGTAATAAACCAGTGTCTATGAAGATACATGTGATTTGAAGCACCAGAATATAATAACCATCATTGATCATAACGTGAAACAATACCAATTGTTAAAACTTCATCATCCATACATGAACTTGTTGTTGAACTTGTTTCAGTTGTTTTTGCTTCCTTCGTCTCTTTTGGAGGGTCTTCTTTGGACGATTGTTACCGCTTCCAACAATCCTTCTTCAGGTGTCTAGATTTGCCACAAAACCAACACTTAAGATTTCTCTTCTTTCCCTTCGAATTTGACCGAGAGAAATCCCTCTGAACATGTCCTCTTTATTTAGGTCTTCCTCTGACCACCATCGCCTCATATGTAGAGGTTTCTAAATTAGGTTTCTTCCTTCTTTCCTCAAATAGTAAAGCTCCAACAATAACATCAAACTCAATACTTTTTGTTGAACCAAAACTAATAGAGGTAACAAAGTGATCCCATGACTCAGGAAAAGAACACAATAATGTAATCGCCTTGTCTTCAAATTCGAATTTCACTCCCATGCTAGTCAACTGGACTAAAAGAGTATTAAAAGTATTTAAATGATCAATTATTTTACTACCTTCCTTCATGCACAAATAGTACAATTTGTTTTCAGGAAGATCCTGTTCGTCAGGGATTTCATCATATACAAGCTTTCCAGCTTCGTCCACAAACCGAATTTTGTCTTCTCTGTAACAATGTTGATCAGAACATCATCGGCCAAACAAAGACGTATGGCACTCAGTGCTCTCACATCGATCTCTTCCCACTCTTCATCTGAAATGGTCACGAGTTTCTTTGATTTTCCCAAAATCACCTTCACCATACCCTGTTGCATGAGGAGATCGTGCATCTTGACCTTCCAAATCTCAAAACTGTTCTTGCCATTGAACTTCTCAATTTCAAACTTGGCACTTTGAGTCTTTTCCATCTCAAAGAGTCGTCGCACCTCCCAAGATGATCACATTTCGAAGATTTAGGGGTCGTCACACCTTTTGATAGCACTGGGGTGTGACAATCCTTAGGACGTCGTCTCACCTTCTAACAATCTAGGGTGCGTCGATCTCATAGGTTCATCGCACTTGTTGATGGAGTGGACTGAGACGATTCCAGGAATTTTGAATCAGTGTGAAGGAAACAAATAGGACGTTGCACCTTTAGAGAGGAGGAGCCTGCGACGATGTGGAAATAGACGCACCCTTACTTCTCGTCCAAAAAAAAAAACACGCCCATGAGCCTTTGCTTTGTTCTTTTCAGTGGCCTTGTCCAAGCTGTGGCCTCTTGCCCAAGCTGTGTTTCTCTTGTTCTCGAATGTGCAACAATTTGTAGTTTCCAGTTTCCTTTCCAACTACATTTCCAACTGCCTCGTCCAAGCTACGACCTCTTTCCCTCCAATGTGCAACGATTTGGAAAAAAATGTTTCCCACAAATCAACACACCCTTTATCTTTATAGGCCAGCCCTGATTTCAGATCTAGAGAAAACCGTAAGTCTAGCACTTAATCAGTGTGCCCTTTAGGAGGAGAGTCCATCGCAGATGAGTGATCAACGCTCCCCATGCATTGAGAGACCAGCGCTGATGTAAAGGGAGGGGCTCCCTATGAACCAAAAAATCCACTACATCAACGCTCCTCCAACGTCTCTGCAAATGGTATTGCTACTAGTTTTGATCGGCCTCTGATTGGCTCTGATACCACTTGTTAATCAGTCAACCACAAACCCTAACTATTACGCATCAAAACACATCATATCAAATATCAAATGGAAAAATAAAAAAAGAAACGCAGGAATTTACGTCATTCGCCCAACTTCGGGCTATGTCCACGAAGCAAAGGTATCGATGCTTCTCATTAATCAATAATGTAGATTTTACATTCTATAACCCCTTCCCTCTTCTCACATTCGCCCAAATTACAGTCATAGTTCAAACAACTTATTAACTGAGCAGTAAATGCTCTCCTATGCATGGTTTTGTTGTCAACCATTTCAACAATTATCACTTAATAAGATTATAACATATCAAATTATATAACTATTAGCCAAATTTACCCCATACTTATTATTACTTATTATTGACATTTATATATACTATCACTTAACATTACTATAATTTATACTTAATACCTATCTAGAAAACTCTTATCTACCATGTGATAATTTTCATTCCTATTATGATATTCACAATTCTCATATACATATTGCCTTAACAAATTAACTTATCTTATCTCATAATACTTAGTTAACTTATCTTATTACATAATAAAGATCCACCTCATTTTATATTCCTTATAGCGTGAATATCACTATTAACACTATATACTACTAGCAAATCTTCATATATATTAACACATTCTCCCTTACAACTAACTTACTTATTATTTCAATACATACTATTTTATATTTTAAAAATATGTTTAAATTCATAATAATACACACTTAACCATATTTACAAAATACCAATTTATTAATTCATCATATACAACCTAGCTTTTATATAGTAAACTTTTACATCATTTTCTATATTATCTTAATACCCCAATACCATTACTCTTTCTACACTTAACTCACTTGTAATTCAATTCTACACTTAATTGACTTGTAATTCAATTATGCAATATATGCTTGTGATTATCTGCAATCACACAAAAAATACCATTATCATTACATAATTTCATATATTGAAATCTCCCTACAATACAAGTGAACTTATCACTCTTTTTTATTTGTTTGGGGTCTCTAAGTATATATATATATATATATATATATATATATATATATATATATATATATATATATATATATATATA
>ML826923.1:38038-62512 GCA_009831015.1 Picea engelmannii
ATATATATATATATAACTTGAATTTGTTTTTTTAATGGATCTTAACTTGATATTTAGATTTAATAAAGATATGGTAAAGTCAATAGGGGTATACATAGCCTACCCCTCTGAATTTAAACTTGTGATCTTTTAAAAGAAAATACATGTTCTTAACCATTAGACCTACTCACACTGTATTTGTTTGTAATAAAACTCATTCCCTTATTTTTATTTGTTTATAATAAAATCCATTTCATTATTTTTATTTATATATTTTATATATTAAAAAAAATTAATAAAATAATAAACATGTATATTAAAAAAAATTATATAATATTTTTATTTTATTTTTAAATTTTATTGAAAATTTTAAAAATAGTAATAAAAAAATCAAAATATGATATATTAATAAAATATCAATTATTTGTAAATAAGAAAAAGGAGAGAAAACAATATTATAAGAAATAAAATAAAATAAATTGTAAGAATAAATTAAAACGTACTAGTAAACATAAAACAAGGGTCAACACATGGCTTGCATGTGGGCCACATGCCTCCCTCTCCATCCCATGATATGAGAACAACTTTTAAACAAAATTCCTTTCCTCCTCACTCTACCGCATCATTGTTGGGGTTTATCGTCTGCTCAAAACGATTCGGCGCGACTTGGTTTGAGTGCGACTGCTTGGTGTGAGTGGCGCAGCTTGGTTTCAGTGCAACTACGTGGTGTGAGCGGTGTGGCCATTAGAGTACGAGAAATCGACCTCCATATCTAGAAACGGGAAGGCACTCACAGACATACAAACCTGTCCTAGATTTGGTGGTGGCGGTCTAATTGCTGGTATTGCTGCTTATATGAAGAAAGTTCGACGAGAGGTATAGATTGTTAGTGTGGAGCCAACAGATGCAAATGCGATGGAACTTTCTTTGTATAAGGGGCAACGAGTAATGGTGGATCAGGTAGGATGTTTTGCAGATGGGTTGTAGTGAAGGTAGTAAGAGAAGAAACGTTTCAGCTGTGCAAGGAGCGGGAGGATGCGATATTTCTTTTCAGTCGTGATGCTATTTGTGCATATCTACTTTGAATATTTTTATGTAAAACATTTATTTGAACATCTATAGGTTGCCTTATTTTCTGCATCCATCCTCTCCTAGACCTACGGGTTCTGTGGTTTCAACCGACATATATCGATTGGCATGAGTAACATTGAGTACCAATTTTAGGTCGAGATCCGATGACATTTTTTTTTATTAATGTGATGAATTATGATGCAATATCCATTTGGAACAAATATGAAATTCTGTGAGCAAACAAATATGTAAAATTTAGGTACCGTGGGATGGTCACTCCTACTATCCTCCTTTCCCTTTTTTTTATCCAGAGTTTAATTTGGTAGGGTTGTGAATGTGTCAACTGTACCATGAACAATGCAAATCTATAATCTTGTTTCAGACTGCGATTGAATAAAACGAATACACTAAGATCCTTCATTTCGAATTGCAATCTGAACAATAGAAATTTTGAGAGAATTTTAGTTTATTTATTTATCAGATTAATATCAGACTTGGGAATATTTGAGTGCTAGTATCAAGCTCCAGCTCCACTTCTATTTCAACCACCTTAAGACTTAGGAATATTTGAGTGCCCTATCAAGCTTCGCTTTAGTTCAACCACCTTCTCATGCTATAACTAGTGTGCGACGTCGTTGAGTCCTTTACTCCAGCTACACTAGAAAGGATTTTGCATAAGTGGTCCGTTAGAAAATAATATTTGACATACAACATACTTTGGAATTTGTTGGAAAATCAGTTATAGAACTTTGATATTCATCATCATGGAAGGCTCTTAGGTACTGGTTGTCACAATTGTTGTTCACATCAGATAGTTTTGATTTTGCAAAGTTATAATATTCTCTGTTACTATCCAATTTCATTAAGCTGACATTGCCTGAGGCACATTTTGTAAGAGTTCTTTGATGTCCAACCGACAAAACGAATGTTGTTTATACATGTAAAACGTGGGTAAGTTTAAGAATGGAAATATTGACAATCAAACCACTGTTGCTTCATTATCGAACAAGTGGATCCACCCGGATTTTATCAAAATTATATCCTTCTAAAATTGGAACCCGAGGATGAAAATCCTGCATTCTATATGTACTCCATTTTGGACCTGAATAACCGAAATTTCTGAAATTTGACAGAAATCACTGTTGATAATTATTGTACATCCACTACTCCATCATTTAAAAGTAATAATTTTGTTTGCATCTTGTAAAATCACTCAAACTCCTTTCCGATCAATATCTCATTGATGAATACTAGAGCTCCAAATAGAATTGTATGGGTATATTATAACTAATTTCAAAATAGAATATTGTAAAGAAATTGATAACTTAATACTCTACATATGTTTCAAGAATGGAATAAGATTTATACCAAGAGGTTAATTGTGTGGAACTGCTCTAAATTACAAAAGATAAAAAGTTTCAGAAATATTACTGACTCCCTGTTTATGAAATTACACAAAATTGAGAATGGAAAGCTTTTTTTTTTAGAACCAAATCAAATGCTTCATACAAGCTGGAGTCTTCAATGAATCAACAACAAAAACACCGACACAAAATAGATATTCTACTAAATCCAACTCAGGTTGTGTAACATCTTGCTCTTGTGAGCACACGTACATGTTATCAACTTATTCTTTGAGGACATTTGTGTGCAAGTGATCCGGTTATAGTACATGGTTATTTGTTTTACTCATGAATTTTATGATGATTATGTTTGTGATTTAATGTTATTGTATATATATGTATTGACAGATACTAATGACGCGTTTTCCATGAGTGTGTAGGACATTGACAGATTGTGGATGCCAAGAACATCAATGGACCTCTTTGGACTCCAGATTGAGTCAAGGAGTGGATTGTATTGGTTTGAGTATTTCATTTATGCATATATGACATATGATCAATCCTAGTATGATTATATATATGGATCATTAATAGTGTTTCGTTGATGGATGCATCATGACAAATGGTTGCTAATATGACTCACATAAGGAGTAAAGGTGGGCCAATAAGGAAGGACATCAAACTTCCATATAGAGCCCAGATCAAGTTCGAGTCATACGCAACGAGATAGAGGAAAAGTAGAAGTAATTCTATGTTTCTTTTATATCAGCGTCAGCTAATACTTTTGTAATAAAGCATCTGCCAGTATAAGCAATAGGGAAGATGCCTAATTTCTATGTAAGAGTCAGTATGTCAATAAATATTGCGGAAAGTTCTCTTGCGAATCTGTTAGCGCAGAGAATTGCAGAAGGAAAGGTAGCATCTTCTATTCTGGGGAGATTAACATTGTTTTTAAAAACACTCTCAAAAATCTAATACAGTTTGATGAAGTGTTTGCTGCCTCTCTATCTTGTCATCTGTTTTGTTGTGTTTTTAATTCATTTTTGGTTTTCTTGCTGAGGCAAATCGTGAGGAAAGTTGATTTTCATTTTTGTGTTGTTCCAACGAGTGAAGAAGAGAGATTGTACACCACATTGCATTTTTTTGTTGTTCCAACGAGTGAAGAAGAGAGATTGTACACCACAGAAACTTGTGCACCTCTCTCTTTCTCTTTGTTTTGTTGACTTGTGTGTCCTCCCTCTAAGATCCCTCCAAAATACTTGTGGCAGTGTGCAACACAAAAGAATATCACCCACGCTAAAGAGAGGGGAATTTCCCTACATGCGTGGCCTCATTTCTTCACGAAAAATGACAAGACGTTTATCTCATCTCGGGATAACCTCAATGAGCACCTTCGAGGAATAGTGGATCATTCCCCTCTTCTATAATCGTCACCTTCAAACCTAGATCAATTGGCATCAGAGCGTGTTCTGTCCTTCGGACCAAAACTTCATCCACCAAGAAAATTTATTTTTTTGGATCTACAACTATCACAACACGCTTCTTCTCAGAACATGCCTTTCACCCTTCTCAGGGTTTTTCTCTTCCGTCATCTCGATCTCCTCCATATTACGACAATTCTTCCTCAACGTGAAGCCTCCAGTGAGGACTCAACCCCAGACACATCAAGCCTAGTGGCAGATTTGGCACTCACACTTCAAGAGTTGCTTCATCTTCAACAACAAAGACCTCCAACATGCATGCAGCTGGACACTTGTTTTCAATTACCCAAGTTCGCTAGTCAAATGCCTGGCGAGACAGTGGATTCATGGATCTGTAGTCTCTTAACCTATTTCAAAACCTCGCCTGAGATGAAAGAGACTACAAAATCACAAATCGCTAGTCTACAACTCGAAGGAATCCCCCAAACTTGATGGGACACACACTTGACCAATGCCGAATTAATCGTCGAAATCGACAATCCTCCCTCGATAGACGACTTCATTATGCCTTGGGAGAGTTTTTGTCAAGCCTTGAGAGAACGCTTCTACCCCCCAGGATACCTTCAGAATTTGCTGGCAAAATGGTTACAAATTCGACAATTGTCTCAGTTGTTGCAAGCATACATTGATGTTTTTTGCAAGTTGTGACTACAACTCCAGATCAACAAACCAGACCAATTATTAATAATCAAATTCAACTTTGGTTTAGGGCTACCTCTCCAGTGGGAGGTCGACCTTTTTTGCAGTCCTTCTCCAAACAAAGCCTTTTTATGTGCATTAGTAGTCGAAAGATTGCTCCACGCCCAGATTCTATACCTATTGCACCTCCACTACTCATCCATCCAGTCCACCAAGAAAGACTCTACTAGCTTCGTCTTCCACATCCAAACCTCCAGGCTGTTGTACCTTTCACAAAATCAATTCCCACAATTCTTCGAACTATCGTGGGCTAAAGAATATCTGCACCATTAAGACCTTGATGGCTGAGATAACCACAACAAATTCTCCCAACCTCACAGAGACCATATCCCTCAAAAACCCCACATAAGTCGACCCTTCTCTTATTCTAATGACCCAACCCACATTAGGACACACTAACATCCCCTTCTTCACCCACAACTACCAAATCAAGACTGCATTAGCCACACTCATTCTCAACAATGGAAGTCAAAAGAATATTATATCATAAGATCTCGTACAACATATGAAACTCCACACATCTCCACATCCTGTCCATTATCAACTGGGATGGGTTCAAAAACAGGGGTTACGCATCATGATTTATCGTTGCTGCGAGGTCAATTTTTCCATTGGCTCATTCCGTGATACTGTGACTTGTGACATCTCTCCCTTAGAATGTGGAGACCTCCTTCTCGGTCTTCTATATCAACAAGAGTGAAATGCGGTGTAGCACGCTAAATCACATCAATATCATATTCAAAAGGAGGGACATAAATATGTCCTAACTTCCTCCGATGTCAAGTCATCCTCACCACAAACTGATACCACCACCACTCACCATGTCTTTAATAGCCAAATAACATCATTATGTCTAATAAGATCGCTTAAACCTGGGAATCTTACTAACTCGACACCCCTCAAAGTTCTTACCCTCTTACATGAATTTGTAGATGTGTTTCACCCACCAACTAACCTCCCCCCATGTCAGGACATTGCACATTCCATTGATCTCATCAGAGGCGCAACTCTTCCCAACTCACCCGCCTATCGTCTAGCACCCAGGGAAGCCACACAAATCGAAAGACAAATTGGCCAACTGCTAGATTATGGCCACATCCAACCCTCATATTCTCCTTGCGCCTCACCAACCTTCATTATTCCCAAGAAAGACACTTTTGAATGGGTCCTTGTTACTGACTACAAAGCCTTGAACAAAGAAACCATCAAGAATATATATCCACTCCCTCGGATCGAAGATCTCCCCTATCATCTACAAGGGGAATCTGTCTTCACAAAGATGGGTATGACTTCAAGTTACCATCAAGTGTGCATGTACCACAGTGATATCTGGAAGACAACGTTCAAAACTAAGTTTGGTCCATATGAATGGATAGTCATGCCTTTTGATTTGACTAATGCACCGACCACCATTATGCAACTCATCAACGAAATTTTCCGACCATACCTCGGTAAGTTTTTCGTTATTTATCTTGACGATATTCTGATTTTCAGCAGATATTGGGAGCAACACTTGCAACATCTACGCACAGTCTTGGAATTGTTGTGACAACACTAGCTACAAGTAAAAGAGAAAAAAAAATATTTTTCTCAGACTTTGGTACACTACCTAGGCTTCATTGTGGACTCAACAGGGGTTCGCCTAGATTCGGCCAGAGTTCAATCTATTTCTGCATGTCCAACCCCAACTTCTGCATAACTTCTCAAAAGTTTTATGGGCAACATCAATTTTTATCGCAAATTTGTATACCATTTCTCACACTTGGCACACCCTTTGCATCAACTAACCAACAAATACAAGTTATTAGGGTCTACATATGCACAACACCAGTTTGAGAATCTGAAACAAGCATTATTCTCAACACCAATCCTTCACTTACCTGATTTGCTACACCCATTCGAAATTGAGTCCGATGCATCTCAATTTGTGATTGGTGTTGTACTTAAATAGGGAGGTAATCCCATCGCCTATCATTCAGAGACACTCTCAGTAGAAAATCTCAACTACAATACTTATGACAAGGAATTTTATAGTTTGGTCCAAGTGCTGAAACACTGGCACTATTATATTCTGGGAAAAAAGACCATACTACAAACAAATCATAATCCGCTCATATTCATCAACTCCCAGAGCAAGATACATGAACAATTTCATCTCAAATGGGTCACATACATCCAAAAATTTCACCTGGTCATTAAGTACAAGAAGGGAAATGTAAACAAGATGGAATATTTATTAAGCCGACCACCCACACACGTGATGAATATATGGGAAGTACGTTGTGCATCCTATGATAGTTGGAAATACATGTATGCATAAGATCCCAACTTTAAAGAGATCTGGGTAGTAGTACAACAACCCACATTAATCAACCAAACATCGTTCCTTGATTAGACCATCCGAGATGGTTGGTTATATTGTCTCAATCAACTGATTGTTTGATTCTCATCATGGAAGTGCATTCCTCTTCCTGTGGAGGCCACTTCGAGAATGAAAAAAAACTCCTACATCTTCAGCATCATTTCTATTGCCTCGCTATGTCCAAACAAGTGGACAGTTTCATCAAAGCATGCACTTTCTTCTTGCAAATAAAAACATCTAACCAGAAACATGGCCTATATCAACCTTTTCTGATCCCTATATGCCCATGAGAATCAATTTCTATGGATTTCCTGAGTGGCCTCCCAACCACTGTTGGAAAACATGATGCAATTTGGGTTGTGGTATGCAGATTTTCAAAGATGGCGCTCTTTCTTCCATCCTAGAAAACATCATTTGTTGCACAAACCACTGAAATTTTCTTCTGCAATGTGTGGTCACATTTTTTCCTACCAAGCAACGTCATTTCAGATCACGACTTGCGTTTCCTGAGTACATTTTTATGTACACTATGGTCATTAATTGGTTTCCATCTCAAGTTTTCAACAACTTTTCACCCACAGACTGACGGATAAACCGAGGTGGTCAATCAAACCTTGGTTCACGCTCTGTGAAACTCCTTCATAAAAAATAAGCAATGGGATGTTTATATTCACATCTTGCATCATAGATACAACAGAGTGAGACATTCTTCCACGGGATTTTCCCCATTTGAGGTCTGCTTGGCGTTCCAACCACTATCACCCACAGAGCTTGGCATCAATTTGACTCCGTCTGGATCAATGCAACATCCCAAAGACCAACAAACAACTCATAACTTCATACATAACCTAGCATAACACCACAAGAAAGTGACAAAATCATTGCAAATTACACAAGAGCGTGCCAAACAATGCCATGATAAACATAGAAAAATGTTACATTTCCAACCAAGGGACAAAGTTTGGCTACAAATGGAAAAACAACGCTTCAAAGGGAGACATCATAATATGCATCCATTAAGGTATGGCCCATATACAGTTTTGGATTGAATAGGAGAAAATGATTATCGATTGGATCTCCCACCCCATTTGGGCATTCATGACGTGCTCAATGTCAACAATCTGAAGCTCTTTGAGCCACCACTCCTTGAAGATAAAATCACTATCATACATCCGGTGGAAAACATTTTGGATTTTTAGCATTCGTTATTGACAGATCAAATTCTGGATAGGAAGACCAGAACCACACATCAAAACCAATAGGTTTCCTATCTAGTCGGTAGGCAGGGACAAACTCCAACACAAGCAAAGTGGATGACAATCGAGACAATGCAACGATGGTTTCCTAATATTCTGACGAAAGAAGGGACACTTTGGGATATAAACATGGAGGAATTAGAAGAATAAGGAAGGACGTCAACCTTCCATACAGAGTGCACAACAAGTTTGATTCATATGCTACGAGATAGAGGAAAAGTAGAAGTAATTATATGTTGATTTTATGTCAGTGTCAGTCAGTCTTTTTGTAATGAAACATCTGTCGGTATAATCAATAAGGAATATTCCTAATTTCTATGTAAGATTCAGCATGTCAATTAATATTGCGGAAATTTCTCTTATGAAACTGTTAGCGCAAAGAATCGCAGAAGGAAAGGTAACATCTTCCATGCTAGGGAGATTAGCATTGTTTTTAAAAACACTCTCAACGATCTAATACAGTTTGGTGAAGTTTTTGTTGTCTCTCTATCTCATCATCTGTTCTACTGTGTTTTTAATTCGTTTTTGGTTTTCTTGCTGAGGGAAATCGAGAGGAAAGTTTTTTTGTGTTTTTGTGTTGTTCCAGCGAGTGAAGAAGACAGATTGTGTACCACAGGAACTGGTGCGCCTCTCTCTTTATCTTTTTTTCGTTAACCTCCACATCCTCCCTCTAAGCACCCTCCAAAATACTTGTGGCAGCGTGCAACTAAAAAGAATAGCGCCCAGAGTAAACAGAGGGGAATTTCCTTGCATGCATGGCCTCCTTTCTTCACAAAAAATGCCAAGATTCCTATCTCATCTCAGGATTACCTCATCTCGCACCTCTAAGGAATAGTGGATCGTGCCCCTCTTCTCCAATCGTCTCCCTAAAAACCAGATCAAAAGGGGCCATGGACATAGACCAAATATTGAGGGAGAGGTGTGGAAGATTCCCTGTCACAACCTACTAGCTACAACATCCCCTCCTTTACGAATAGGAAAAGTGAAATACAAAAGGTAACATTTTTTTTTTAAAGAATTAGGAAATTACCATCAACACCTAACGCATAGCAATGCATAATCAAACGACATCATAATTAAAATAATTACAAGTGACTCATCATCGTAATCAGTAACGATGAAACCAAGCATCAACATAATGACTAGTGACACCTGACCAAAACATATACATAAATAGTGACGCAATTCAACACATCACAATCAACCGAAGCAAAATATAATAATTATCAACCACTGAATATCAAAAGAACTGCCCGCCCAACCTACCTTGCAAGGTTAGGACCTACAAGACACATAAGCAATGCTTAGGCCCATGATTCATCCGATTGATTTTGACCACTTAATATCTCAGGGATAGTGATTGTTCTGAAGAACAAGGAGGTGTCTAAATCCCACTAACACATTCAAGTCAAAAGCCAACATTCTCAATCAATCAACATCATTACTGCTCATGGTGCAAGAGAATTTAAATACTCAATCATTCATACATTGATATTAGTCATGTCGCAAGAGAAGTATAAATACTCAATCAACCATACATCAACGATAATCAATGGTGCAATAGTATTATAATAACCAATCATACATCACATGAATTCCAAGGCGCAAGAGAATTCATAAATTTTATTCATTGCACAAATAAATTTAAACGTATAAATTAAATCATACAACACATTAAATTAAGGCGTGAGAGTAATCATCAATTGTATTCATTGTGTAAGAAAATATAATCACATACATTCAATCATACCACATATTAAATTTAAGTCGCAAGAGTATCGTCAATTTAATTCATTGTGCAAAGAGATCTCATCACTTAAACAATCATACATCAACTCATTTAATGGCATAAGAGTAAAATTTACTAAAACATACGTCAAGTAAATGACGCCAATACAACCTACGATACAATCCAACAATAGTCTCACTAAAATTTACATACATTAATATTATTAAATGGTGCAATCCAATGAACAAGTATAATAATAATCTAGCATTTTCATAATTAGGATGTTACGATTCTTCCATGACAATACCACATAAATGCTTACTAAAAATAGCAATACAATATTATATATATACATTATTTTACCCCCTACCCACCAATTCAAGTCAACCGTGTCTATGACCATTACATGCATAAACTCTAAAATGGAATTTACAACTCCTAGATTATAACTTTAAGTACACTTAAAATAATATATATAATCTCCTTGTAATTTCCTATCCATATCATTCTTACATAACAAGGACAAATTCACAACCTAACAATCATAATCTTCCATCACTAGTAACCTTGTTTTTCCACTACTCTGCAATATAAGAAATTCTACCACCGTGATAGTAAACTCAATCAACATCAATTTAGAACATAATTAGGAGTTGGCAATATTTAATTTTACATCCTTTATATTAATGATAACCGACCTCTTAAATATATCTTAGCTCGCTTCCTAGATAAAATCTAGTATTAAGGAAGTATATGCATTTGAAAAACATTGTGTAATTGGCAGTAGGGCAATTAATTTGTATATATAGTTGGATTCGATCTGAGATTATTCAATTTAACGATATATAGTTTGGAAATACAACATTAATTGTCCCATAGAAATATTAATTCTCTAATTCTCAAATAGAAATAGATTAATTAATTTATATATATCCAAATATATACATTATACTATTAGATTAAATTTGAGGTTATTGAAATGAAAATATATGTATCCTAACATATTCCATTATTATTTTCCATGTTAACATTTTTTTTTATCTATTTCACTCCGCTGCAAAGACATTTACCCAGAGTCAGTGATAATATTTAATATAATTTAAATCTGGTTTCGTTGATGCTATCAGTCAAACCAAACACATAGGTAAATCTGCCATGGGAGGAAGGAGGAAAATCACACTCCAGTTAGACAATGCAAAGGCAAATCCTCCATGGGTGGAAGGAGGGAAACCACACTCCAGTTAAACAAATGTAGAGGAAAATCCTCCAAGTGAGGAAGAAGGGAATTCACACTCCAGTTAGACAACACAGAGGCAGATCCGCCATGGGAGGAAGGATGGAAATCACACTCCAATGTAGATAAAATGCAGAGAATGAATCTATGGAAATTTCCTCATGGAAAAATGGAAAGGATTCAAGATGAAATGATTTGGGAAAATGCACAAACGCTGGGAAAATTCCCCATGGAAAAACCCAGAGGATTCAAGATGAAATCGTAAGGTAGATGCACCAACGCCGATAATTTTTTCTTAATAAAAACACAGGTGGTTTTTTGATTGGAACACAGAGAGTTTTAAAAATTTATGGTAAAAATCGTAATCCTAAACGCAGAGGTTATTCCAGAGTTGAACGCGAAGGGATTCATCAATCATTGAGAAAAATTGTATGCATGAAATCGCTGAGGGTTTCCAAAGATTAAAAATATGGTGAATGCATAAACGCTGGGTGAATATTTCAAGAAACAAACACATAGGTATTAGGAGAAATCCCAACGATTCCCTTAGATTATACAAGGATAAAGAAAGATACAAATGGAGGGATATAACTGGAATATAAATTCCCCCATTCCGACAACCAAAGTGGATTCGTTGATCAGATCCCTTGCTTAGATTGTAGATTGATGTTTAGGTAAATCCATAATTTCAAACACAAGAATAAATTTAAAGAGATTGATATTAAAATTCTAGAAAACGCTAAATAATGGTAAGCGATCAAGGATTCTGGAGATTGTATGGAAATTAAAATGATGAAGATAATTAATTTTTTGAAGGAAAATTGTACATCTTACTGAAATATAATTACCCAAACCCATGTCAATTCAACGAAATTTAAAAGCATGTACATCTTAAATCTCAATACAATTACAATTCTCAATAAAATACCGTAGCCGATGACGAAGGTGAACCTGGAGAAGATCTTTTGCAACTGGCACTCCTTCTGATCCCCTACTTGCTAATCGATGAGACTTCACCAGTACCTCCCAGCCAATGTTAGGAGTACTCTTCTTCCCCCTTAGCCCCCCGAGCAACAAAGGGGGCACGCACACACACAACCAAAAATTATCTAGCTCCCATCTTTCCTTGCAAGGTAGAACCACCACTCTCTCTCAAGTTGGGTATCCCATCTCTCACAAGTAAAACCAGTCAAAATTTTTGCAGCATAACTTTACCCATAACCAGTGTCGTCCCCTCTCTCAACTCATCCATTTGTTTTATATCATTTTCCCACACTTGCACAATTAATTCATTTTTTTCATTATAATAATTTATAATTATCTCCCCCTTACACTTGTCGCCCTTTCCCCAATTTGCACAATTACATACACATTTTAATTTTGTAAAAGTTAATTTCCCTCGCCCATCCAAAAAACACTCCTAAAACCACTCTTAGTTGTCCCTTTATTCCCTTTAGGTCCAATTAATTATTGACTCCTTTCTAAAACTGAGTTGAGTTAAAATCATAATCTTTTCCTAGTTAGACTATTTTTAACTAGACTCTAGATTCCTTTCTATGCATACCCATTCCTTTAGCTTTATTCCATTTTTGCCTTAAATTCCAATTTTGTAATTAGTTGCACATATGTGTATTAAATCACTCTTTAGATTTATTTTATTTTCCTTGATTTTGTAAATTGATTTGTTTCATACCCTCATTATTTAATTTATAAAATTAGTTTTTAGTCTTCTCACTAAGTTAGACTAGGCTTAATTAAATTTTTATTTGAAAAGGATTGGACCCTTAGGGATTATGATTAATAAATAAATAAATAAATAAATTAATTAATTAATTCGAAAGCGCTCAAGATTTTACAAGGTTTAACATTTGCTCAAGTGTTTCTAGGCCACCTAGATTCATTGACTCAATTTTTAATTTCACGACGTGCTCCTCAAGACACACTCTTTGCTCCAAGGGTGCCACTCACCTTTGGTTGGTTTGGTAATTTTCCAAACTATGGAGTCAACACTCCATTCGGGAGACCTCGTTAGAGACTAAGGGATTCTAAGAAATAAGTATCGTGCCTTATTGCAGGCCCCTTAGAAATCTTCGTGAACGAATGTCTCATTCTTCCCTCGTGACATCGTGTGTCTCTCAAACTAGGTAATCGTTAATCTACAATTAGAGAAATGATGAGAGTGATAGTAGGATGTCACAGGGATGATTCCACATCTCTTCCTCAATATATGGTTTTTGTGCATGGTCCCTTTACTACTTATGTGAGTCAAATTAGCAAGAAATCATCAACCTGCATCCATCAACAAAACATTGTTAATCATCCTAAAAAAACATCATAATATAATCGAGCATATGTCACATATACATAAATGAAATACTCAAACCAATACAATCCACTCCCTGACTCAATCCAAAGTCCAAGGAGGTCCATTGATGTCATCGACATCCTCAATCTGTCAAGTGCCCTGGACACTCAGGGTAAACTCGTCAATAACATATGTCAATATATAGATATCAAAACAACATAAATCATAATCCATTAACATCGTCATAAGAATCCATAAGAGAAACAAACAACTATATACTAAAATTGGATCACTTACACGCATGCGTCCTCAAATAATAAGCCAATAACATGTGATCTCAAGAGTGGGATGTTACATACACCCTCTCTTGTTTTAAACTTCAGCCTGAAGTTGTATAGGATATAAATGAAGTAAATAGAGCATCTGACTAGATCTATATGTCTAACTATCAAATAAATATGGAAATTGTTGGCACATATCATATGCTTCCTCTCAAGTAGCCGAGTGTGGACTATAATTTTCCCACTGAACCTTGACTTGATCGAATGTTCGACGTCGTAGATATCAATGTGATGGTCTAGAATGTGGATTGGATCCACTGTGAGTGCACCCTCGTCTGAAACCTACAAGGAAATCATGTCAATGACATGTGTAGGATCACTAACATAATGTCTCAAAACAAATACATGAAAAACATCATGCATATGGCTCAAAGAATCAGGAAAGGCTAGTTGATAGGCCACGGGTCCTTTATTTTACACAACTTTGAAAGGTCCCACAAATCTAGGAGAGACTTTAGCACCATTTCTAAACATAATCAAGCTCTTGTGCAGTTTCACTCACAAGAAAACGTAGTCAATGTAATGCTCATCGACATAACTCTTCTGTTGATCTTGCACTTCTTTAATACTTTGTCTTATCATTTTCATTTGTTCTTCCATTTATTGGATTGATTCTGGTCCTACCAGAATCATAACCTCAATTCAATCCCAACTCAATGGCATCTGAATTAACTTCATAATTACGGTCAATGTGATGCGCATCGACATAAATCTTTTGTCGATCTTGTGCTTATTTAATCCTTTGTCGTATCATTTGCATTTGTTCTTCCATTTATTGGATCGTCGTTGTTTCTACCAGGTCCGTATCCTCGAGTCTATCCCAACTCAATGGCGTCTGACATGGTCGCTCATAAAGAAACTCAAATGGTGTCATCTTAATGGTGCTTTGATATTTGTTGTTGTATGCAAACTCTACCAGTGGAAAGAACTCCTCCCAACTCTTTTGTTGGTCCATCACATACATACACAACATATCTTCCAAAATTTGGTTTTTTCTTTATGTCTTCCCATCTTTCTCTAGGTGATACGTTGTACTAGCGTTAAGTTGGGTTCCCAAAGCCTCTTGGAAACTAGTCCAAAATCGTCCTGTAAACACAGATCCTTGATCATATATGATCCTTTTAGGCATGCCATGCAATATCACAATCTCACTAATAAAAACTCTAGTTGTTTCTAGCACTTGATATGTCGTTCACACAGGAACAAAATGTGCACTCTTCGTCAGAGTGTCAACTACCACGAAAATCGATTTGTGACTCCTTGCCGTCAGTGACAACTCAACAATAAGTTCCATCGAAATGAATTCCCGTTTCGATTCTGGAATAGCATTTGGTTGTATTAATAATGTTGGATGTCTATGTTCAACCTTCACTTGTTGACATTCTAGACACCTTGCCACATAACTAACTATGTCCGCCTTCATTCCTTTCCATAAGAATAAGGGCTTAAGGTATACGTTCATCTTCATGAATCATGGATGAGCCATGCACACTGCTCTATGAACTCCACTTAAGATCAAACATCTCAATTCATCGTTAGGCGGTACATAAATCTGGTTATTATACCTCATCAATCTATCATTTTCCAATGTATATCCTTCAAACTTTGGTACCAACATGGTGTCTTGTCCGATATTTTCCTTAACCTCTTTATACCAGTCATCATCGAACTGTATCGTTAGAATCATTTCTCGAAGATTCGTCTGAAGAGGTATCACCAAAAATATGTGTGGTCTCTGACTCAATGCATCTGCCACTTTGTTCATTGTTCCCTTTATGTAAGTAATCTCAAAATCGTATTCGCTAAGAAATTATGACCAACACCTTTTTCGTGTGTTCAAGTCACTTTACGTAAAAATATGATGCAATCCACAATGGTTAGTTTTTAGTTCAAATTTACTTCTAATCAGATAGTGTAACCACACTCTTAGGACATACACAATGTCCAATAACTACAAATCATGCATCTCGTAGTTCTCCTCATGCTTTCTTAATTTCCTTGAGATGTACACAATCACTCGACCATCTTGCATCAAGACTCTGCCTAAGCCTTCCTTGGATTCCTCTATGCATACCAAGAATTACTCGTCCATGTAGGGGAATTTTAGTATCAAAGTTGTCGTAAATATCTCCTTGATCCTTCGAAATGCTTTCGTGCATTTCTTGGTCCATAAAAACTTCTTGTTTTCTTATACAATTCTGTGATCTGATTTTCTATCTTTGAAAAACCTTCGATGAACCATCGATAATATCCTACTAAGGATATAAAGCTACGTACTTCTAGTACGTTCTTCGGCGTATGGAATTCCATAATATCCTCTACCTTCGCTGGATCGACAACAATGCCTTTTCCGGAGATAACATTCCCTAAGTAATGAATCCTCGATTGATAAAATGAGCATTTCGATAGTTTGTCGTATAAATTATTTTCTCGTAAACATTGTAGTACCAATCACAAATGGTCATCATGTTCTTCCATCGTCTGAGAATTTATCAATATTTCATCAATGAATACTTGAAAAAACTTGTCCAAGTATTCGCAGAATACCCCATTCATCAAGCTCATGAATACCCATGGGGAGTTTGTGAGTCCAAACAGAAAAATGGTAAAATCGTAATGTACAAACCTCATCTTGGGTGAGGTCTTAGGAATGTCTTCCTATTTGATCTGTAACTGGTGATATCCTACTCTCAAGTTGATCTTTGGAAACACAATCACACCCTTCATTTGGCCAAACAAATCATTTGTTCTTATCAACGGATACTGGTTCTTGATCGTTGCCTTTTTCAATTGATGGTAGTCAATACAGAGTCTCCATGACCCATCCTTATTTCTTATGAATATAATAGGTACACCCCAAGGTGACACACTTGGGTGTATGAGTCCTAGGTCCAAAAAATCCTTTAGTTGCATTTTCAACTCCTATAACTTAGGTGTCGACATCTAATAAGGCGTTCTTTCTATCAGTTCAGTTCCAGGTTTCACGTCGATGGTAAAATCCATTTCTCTTTTGGGTGCCAAACCTGGTAACTCTTTTGGGAACACGTTCGCAAACTCTCGTACTACTAGAAGGTTTTCTAATACTTCCGCCACACCCTTGTCGTTTAACGCTAAGATTTCATATAGCTTGCATCCTTTGCGAATTCTCTTCTGTAGTTGTAGGGAAGACATGAAACTTAAGGAAACTCCCTGGTTTCTTCCTACAATTAATCGTCTCTGTCCCTCATGATCATTCAAACTCAATCATTTCGTCTTACAGTCGAGTATTGCATCATGCGATTCTAACTAGTCCATATCGATCACAATGTCATAAGATCCTAATATCATGATGTACAGGTTGGACTTCATTACAAAATCTCCCAAGTTAAGGGTAGAGCCTGTAACCTTTCCTCCAACCCTCTTCTTGGTACCCGAATCCATTTCCATGTATCTAAACTCGTCATGTTCGACGACCTTTACCTTAACTCTTTTAGCACTGCACCAGAAATAAATCTCTTTGTAGAATTAGGATCTATCAAAATACTAAATTTTTGGTCGACGATGGTACCTGATGTCTCAAGAATAGTGGACTGGTGCTTGGCATGGTGGTTATTCACCACTACATGAATCCTGTGGGCCTTGCCCAAATATCCAATTGTAGTGTGTCTGCCTGACCTGACTTGTATGACCCTCTCAACTGGACAGTCTCACTGATAATTTGTCTCTCTACATGACCAACATCTGGTCTTCAGCCCAATACTCCTAGACCCTGAAGTAGAAGTGCTGGACTACTAGCCTAAAATCCTGGTTTGTTCTATTGAACATTTTTAATCTGTTGTTGTTGTGGGCAAAACTGTTGTTGATGTTGTGGTCATCTCTAGAGAGTCCACTGCTAAGGATCCAGTCATCATGGCATCATGAACATGCATCATATTGGTTTGTCTCGATACGATGATGAATATCTAGCTGGTGTCTGATGTTGTTGTGCACCATATGTCGCAGGAGTCCTACCCTGACCCCCAATGATCAAATATTCCTTAGATATGAGGACCTTCTGGACTGCATCGTGAAATGTATAAGGCATTAGGATCCTCACCTTCACACAAATGATAACGTTAATTCCAAATACAAACTTGTTGACCTTGATCTTTTCAGTGTTCAGATGTGGATCATATCTAAGCAGCTCCATGAATCGAGCCTCATACCTGGGCACTGTATGACCACCTTGTTGTAATGCATTGAACTCATTAAGATGGTGCTCAATGAATTCCTCTAATAAATACCTCTCCCGGAACCACTCCTTGAACATTTCCCATGAGACGTCTTCGATGACCATGTTCAGTTATGGTATGAGTGTCTTCCACCATAGAAGAGTGCTCCCATTCAACTAAAATACCACCATGTGGACTTTCATGTTGGAGGTGTAGTCACTAAGTGTGAAGCACATATTTTTGTTCTCCAACCATGCCTCGGTGGTTGCGTCGTCTGTGGCACCCATGATCTCGGGAAAATTAACCTTCTCGATTTCTCTTTGAATTCTACCAGTACCGGCTGGGGTGTGTTGTGTAACTTCACGGGGTATAGGATCCATGGCCTCATCTGTATCTAGTTGGTTAATCAAGGCCTCTAACATCCTTTGAAAGGACCTCATCAACCCAACCACATCCCCCATAACAATCTTCTCTTGTCCAATGGCATGCTCTTCTCCTTGAGGGTCAGACCCCTCTAGCATGGATTCTACTCGAGGCATCACACCTCCTCCCCTAGCACCATGTCATCTTCCTCCATGATGCCCTATAACCATGATTACCTGTAGGGACATAATTCAATTTAATTAGTGATAAATAATTAATCAAGTGTTTAATACAGTGGAAGGCGTAATGATCCCAAGTCACGGGGTTGAACCCACTATGATACCATATGTAACATCCCCTCCATTATGACTAGGAAAATCAAAGCACAATAGGTAATTTTTTTTTTTAAAGCAATAGGAAATTAATGTCAACAACTAATGAATAGTAATGCATAATCAAACGAAATCATAATTAAAATAATTACAAGTGTCTCATCGTCATAATAAGTAATGACGCAAGCAAGCATCAACATAACGACTAGCGATATCTGAACAACACATATACATAAAAAGCGACACAGTTCAACACATCACAATGAACCGAAGAAAAATACAAATAATGATCAACCAGACACTGAATATCAAAAGAACAACCTGCCCAACCTACCCTGCAAGGTTAGGACCTGTAAGACACATAGGAAATTCTCAAGCCTAGGATTTATCCTATTGATTTCAACCACTTAAGGTCTCAGGGCTGCCGACTATTCTGAGGAACAAGGAGTTGTCTAAATAACACTAACACATTCAATTCAAAAACCAACTCTCTCAATCAATCAACATAATTCTTGTTCATGGCACAAGAGAATTTAAATATTCAATCATTCATACATCGATATTATTCATGTTGCGAGAGAATTCTAAATACTCAATCAACCATACATCAACAATAATCAATGGTGCAATAGAATTCTAATAACCAATCATACATCACATGAATTCCAGGGCACAAGAGAATTCATCAATTTTATTCATTGCGCAAAGAAATATAATCACATAAATTAAATCATACATCACATTAAATTAAGGCGCAAGAGTAATCATCAATTTTATACACTGTGTAAGGAAGTATAATCACATACATTCAATCGTAAAACACATTAAATTTAAGGCGCAAGAGTATCAACAATTTAATTCATTGCGCAAAGAGATCTCATCACTTAAACTATCATACATCAACTAATTTAATGATGTAAGAGTAAAATTTACTACAACATATGTCAAGTAAATGACACCAATACAATCTACGATACAATCCAACAATAGTTCAACTAAAATTTGCATACATTAATATTATTAAATGGCTCAATCCAATGAAACATTATAATAAGAATCTAACGTTTTCATGATTAGGATTTTACAATCCTTCCATGACAATACTACATAAATTCTTACTAAAAATAGCAATACAAGATTATATATATAAATTATTTTACCCCCTACCCACCAATTGAAGTCAACCTTGTCTATGATCATTACATGCATAAAATCTAATATGGGATTTACAACTCCTAGATCATAAATTTATGTACACTTAACATAATATATATAATCTCCTTGTAATTTCATATCCATACCACTCTTACATAACAAGGACAACTTTGCAACCTAACAACTTCCATCATTGGTAACCTAGTTTTTCCACTGCTCTGCAATATAAGAAACTCTACCACCGTGATATTAAAATCAATCAACATTAGTTTAGAACATAATTAGGAGTTGCCAATCTTTAATTTTACATCCTTTTTATTAATGATAATCAACATCTTAAAGACATCTTACCTCGCTTCCTAGATAAAATCAAGTATTAAGGAAGTATATGCATTTAAAAACATTGTGTAATTGGTAGTAGGGAAACGAATTTGTATATATAGTTGGATTGGATATGATATTATTCAATTTAATGATATATAGTTTGGATATACAAAATAAATTGTCCCATAGAGATTCGCTAATTCGCAAATAACAATAGAGTAATTAATTGATATATATCCAAATATATATGATATACTATTAAATTAAATTTGAGGTTATTCAAATGAAATGATATGTAACCTAACATATACCATTATTATTTTCCATGTTGTCATTTGTTTTATCTATTGCACTCTGCTGAAAATACATTTACCTAGAGTCTATGATAATATTTAATATAATTTAAATCTGGTTTCATTGATGCTATCAGTCAGACAGAATGTAGAGGCAAATCAGCCATGTGAGGAAGGAGAGAAATCACACTCTATAAATAACGCAGAGGAAAATCCTCCATGGAAGGAAGGAGGGAAACCACACTCTAGTTAGAAAAATGCAGAGGAAAATCCACCAAGTGAGGAAGAAGGTAATTCACACTACAATTAGACAACACAAAGGAAAATCTTCCATGGGAGGAAGGAGGAAAATCACACTCCAATGTAGATAAAACGTAGAGAATAAAATCTAGCCATTTCCTCATGGAAAAACGCATAGGATTCAAAATGAAATGAGCTGGGAGAATGCAAAAACACTTGACAAATTCCTCATGGAAAAATGTAGAGGATACAAGATGAAATCGCAGGGTAGATGCACCCAATGCCTCAATTTTTTTCTTAATAAAAATGTAGAGGGTTTTTTGAGTTGAACGAAGAGAGATTTAAAAATTTATGGGAGAAATCATAAGCCTAAATGCAAATCTTATTCCATAGTTGAATGGGAAGGGATTCACCAATCACTGAGAAAAATTGTATGCTTAAAATCGTTGAGGGTTTCCAAAGATTAAAAGTATAGTGAATGCACAAATGCTGGGTGAATTGTTCAAGAAAAAAACGCAGAGGTATTAGGATAAATCCCCGTAATTCCCTTGGATTATAAAAGGAGAAAGAAATATATGAATGGAGGGCGATAACCAGCATATAACTGCCCCCATTCTGACAACCAGAGTGGATTCACTAATTAGATCCCTTTCTTAGATTGTAGATTGATGTTTGGGTAAATCTAGAATTTCAAACAGAAGAGTAAATTTAAATAGCTTGAGTTTAAAATTCCAGAAAATGCTAAAGAACTCGTAGCGATCAAGGATTGTTGAGATTGTGTGGAAATTAAAATGAGAAAGATAATTTAATTTATGAAGAAAAATTGTACATCTTAATGAAATATAATTACCGGAACCCATGTTGATTTAACGAAATTTAAAAGCATGTGCATCTTAAATATCAATACAATTACAATTCTCAATAAAATACTGTAGTTGATGACAAAGGTGAACCTAGAGAAGATCTTTCAAAAATGGCTCTCTTTTCGATACCTTGCTTACTAATCGATGAGAATTCACCGGTACCTCCCAACGAATGATAGGGGTATTCTTATTCCCCCTTATCCCTCCAAGATGTAAAGGGGCCATGCACACACACAAACAAAACTTCTCTAGCTCCCAGCTTGCCTCGCAAGGTAGAGCCACGACTCTCTCTCAAGCTAGGTATCCCAACTCTCACAAGTAAAACCAGTTAGAATTTTTGCAGCATAACCTTACCCATAACCAGTGTCATCCCCTCTCTCAACTCAACCATTTGTTTTATAGCATTTTCCCACACTTGTACAATTAATTCATTTTTTCTTTAATTAGAATAATTTAGAATTATTCCCCCCTTACACTTGTCGCCCTTTCCCCAATTTGCATAATTAAATCCAAATTTTAATTTAATAAAATTAAATTTCCCTCACACATCATAAAAGTGCTCCTAAAATCACTCCAAGTTGTCCCTTTATTCCCTTTATTTCCAATTAAAGACTGACACCTTTCTAAAATTGAGTTGAGTTAAAATAAGAATCTTCTCCTAGTTAGACTATTGTTAACTAGACTCTAGATTTTGTTTTATGCATACCCATTCCTTTAGCCTTATTCCATTTTTACCTTAAATTCCAATTTGGTAATTGCTTGCACATATGTGTATTAAATCACTCTTTAGATTTATTTTATTTTCCTTTATTTTTGAAATTGATTTATTTCATCCCCTCATTATTTAGTTTATAAAATTAGTTTTCATTCTTCTCACTAACTTAGAGTTAGGCTTAATTAAATTTTCAATTGCAAAGGCTTATACCCTTAGGGATTATGATTAATAAATTAATTAGTTAATTCGAGATTTCTCAAGATTTTACAAGGTTTAACATTTTCTGAAACTTTTCTAGGCCACCTAGATTCATTGACTCAATTTTTAATTCCTCTATGAGCCCTTCAAGATGCTCTTTGTGTTCCAAGGGTGCCACTCGCCTTTGATTCAAATTTTTAATTGCGCGACATGTCCTTTAAGATGCACTCTGTGCTCCAAGGGTGCCACTCACGTTTGACTAGTTTGGTAGCTGTCCAACCCCTGTATTCAACACTCCATTTGGGTGAACTCATGAGGGACTAAGGGCTTCTAAAGAATAAGGACCCTTCCTTATTGCACACCCCTTAGAAATCTTTGTGAGAAATTGTCTCAGTCTTCCCTCACGACATCGTGGGTCTCTAGAACTAGGTAATCGTTAACCTACAATTCGAACCACGATGAGTGTGCTAGTAGGGTGTGACAGGGATGTTGCCACACCTCTCCCTCAATATATAGTTCCTATGCATGGTCCCTTTACTCTTTATGTGAGCCATATTAGCACTTAATCGTCATCTTTCATCCATCAATGAAACATTGTCAATGATCCATAAACAACATCATAATATAATCGATCATATTTCACATATGCATAAATGAAATAATCAAACCAATACAATCCACTCCATGACTCAATCTAGAGTCCAAGGAGGTCCATTGATGCCATTGACATCCTCAATCTATCAAGTTTCCTACACACTTAGGGGAAAATCATCAATGGCATTTGTCAATACATAGATATCAAAACAACATAAATCATAATCCATCAACTTCATCATAAGAATCCATAAGAGAAACATACAACCATATACTAAAACCGGATCACTTGCATGCAAGTGTCCTCAAAGAATAAGTCAATAACATGTTCTCACAAGAGAGGGATGTTACACTAGCACTTCCATCGTGGCTCAAATTGTAGGTTAAAAATTACCTAGTTCGAGAGGTCAACGATGTTGTGAGGGCAGACTGAGATAGTCACTCATGAATATTTCTAAAGGGAGCACAATAAGGAAGAGTCTTTATTCCTTAGAAGCCCTTTTTATCTCACAAGGTCACCCGAATAAGTGTTGACTCCATGGGTTGCACAACTACCAAAACCAATAAAAGGCAAGTGACACCCTTGGAGCACGTAGTGCATATTGAAGGGCACGCTGCGAAAATAAAACTTGAGTCAATGAATCTAGTTGGCCTAGAAAACCTTGAGTGAATAATTAAACCTTGTAAAATCTTTAAGCCATGTTGGCTTTAATTAATTAATTAAGGATTGAAATGATTAATTGTGAATCCCCAAATGAAATTCTAAGCCTTAAAAAATTAAGCCTAATTTAGTAACAAGACTAAAACTAAATTATTAACTAAATCAAATAGGAATGAGGTAAATCAATTTAAGAAATTAAGAAAAATGAAGTAAACCTAATGATTGATTTAATACACATATGTGCAAGAAAATACCAAATTGGAATTTAAAATAAGAAAGGTATAAAGCTGGAAGAATGTGTATGCATAGAAAGGTATCTAGAGTCTAGTTAACACTAGTCTAACTAGAAGAAGATTCCTATTTTAAGTCAAATTGGATTTAGTAAGGTGTCATTCATTAAATGGGAATATGGGGAATAAAGAGACAACTAGGAGCGAATTAAGGAGCGCTTTTAGGAAGGGTGAGGGAATTTGACTTTTAATTAAATTATAAAATGTAATTACTTATGCATCTTGGGGGGAGAGTGACAAGTGTAAGGGGGAAACAATTATCATTTAATTAATTAAAAAGTTATTTAATTGTGCAAGTGTGGATTTTTTCTTTGAGGAAACTCCTATAAAGAAAATGGTCCAGAGGGAAAATGGATCACACTGGTTATGGGTAAAGTCATGCTGCAGAAATTTTGATTGTTTTTACTTGTGAGAGTTGGGATACCCATCTTGATAGAGAATGGTGGCTCTACCTTG
>ML826924.1:3323-45320 GCA_009831015.1 Picea engelmannii
CTTTCCAGGTTACCCCACCAGTTCAAGGCGTTGTCCCTTAACTGAAAAATGGCGATCTTCGCCTTCGAGTTGGACGCATAGTCCCTTAAGGCAAAACACCTGGTCATGCCTTCTAACCATGCCTCCGCGCGTTCACTGGCACGACCTCTGGCAAACTCTAGAAGTTTGATCTTTTGCAACTCTCGCGTGATGTCTTCAGGTGGAGGTCCTCCCCCTGAATCCCTTGACGCTTCTAGATTACCCATTCCAGACAGTCGGGGTTCCGCTTCAGTCCCTGCCGGTTGTCGCCCCTTTAAAGTCTCGTTGATGGCTTCCAACGAGCGCAGTATGAGGGCGAGTTCGGGCAATGGTGGTGGTGGCGCTGGCGGTGCTTGCGACGACACTCCCCCGCCTCGACCTCCTCGAGTCCTGACCATCCTGTGTGCTTTGACCTGCATCAACCAAAGTTGTCAGGGTGAGTTCCAGGATGTTTTAAATTGGTGCTACATAACTTAGAAATAGGCTTAGGCATAAGTTTTCTTTACTTGTCTGTAAACAGACATTACTCCATTAGGGGATTGGCTCGGTTAGGGTTAGGTTTAAGCATCTAAGCTTCGTTTCTTCGCCCCTACGAAATAACTATTGGTTCATTTGCCCTGTGGCTACGCTAGTTTTACACCTTACTCGCCGCTTCCTAGGCTTATGCTCCTAATGAATATGCTGCCTCCTTCCCACTTGTCCTAGTCTGAGCCCCTTTTTTTTTATTTACGCTTACAACTTGTTTAAAAAATGACCTAATATTTATTAATTTACGTCGATATGCGTACACCCGCACTATGTACCTTTCGGCGTTAGTGTTCTTCTTAAGACACCATGTTGAGCACATACGTCCCTTTGTGGGCTCCTCTATTTACGTCTTTGGCGCTTGAGAGCTTAGCATGTGACCCGTATGGCTCAAAAGGTGCTTGATAGCTTGGCATGTGGTCTAGTGTATGATAGTTAAAGTATTTAAATGTTAAATTAATTGTAAAAGCAACAAGGTATGGCGCATTGGTAACGTGGACTTTGCGAAGGCATACACCGGTGGGGAGGTTCGGGGGTCGAACCCCATGGCCTCCATATAATTTTTTTTTTTGTTTTACTTGTATATATAAAAAAAATTAATTAAATTAACTCAATTTAATTCAATTAATTAAATTTAACCTAATTTAATTCAATTAAATTTACTTAATTTAATTTAAAAAAAAAAAAAAATTAAATAATTTATTATTATTTTTTTTGAAACCACCCTTTTTTTTAATAATTATAATTAAAAATAAATAATAATAAAAAAATAAAAATATATATAAAAATTAAAACAATTAATTTATAATTAAAATAAAAATAAGAAAATAAACAACAACAACAAAAAAATAGAAATAATAAAATAAAATAAATAATCTACTCGTGAAATACTACACGTACATGCATGGGCATCGTGGGTCCTCGCATGAGGCCCACGTGCCCCCTCCTCCAGGTGCTCATCCCTTCTAGACTCCTCTTCATGGCATGCGTTGGCGTTGGTCTGGTCAGGGCTTTGAGCGACGAGGTTTCGAAAAACCTAGGTTTCAGAACATTTCTAGTACATTTCCAAGTTGTGCCCCAGCTTCTTCTCTCAGATCTAGGAAGGCACCTGTAGTGCCCTGTAGCAATGGAGGCGATTTTTTTTGATAGGATGGATCAGATCGACTTATTGAAGCCAGAGGTTGTTGAACTAAGCGAGATTCCAGACGAGAAAACGAACAATCGATTTGGGGAGGCCGCTAAATCTACAGCAAACACTCAATCTATAGTTAAAGATTCTCACGAGAGACAGATATTGCTGGCAGCGGTTGCTGCCTCTTAGAAGATACAAACCCCTGCTGAGACTGAGCATGCTCCGAACCAAAGTGGAACCCCCTCCAGAGCACCCCCGGTGGTAGGATGGCCTCCTATCTGGAGCTTCAGCAAAGATGGATGCAAGAAAAATGTCTCTCTCAACCTCGAAGCCATCATATATCAAAGCTCGTGAGTCGGGTCATGAGATGCCTGTGGAGTTTTCTCCATTCAGGGGGTGTACATATATAAATATATCTGAAATTTACTGGGATTCTTTGTGGATTTGTTCATTGTAGCCATTTGCAGCAACGAGTGTGCTAACGCACTACGGAAAATAAGTCGAATGATGCTAGTGGATACTCCGTTCCTTTCCTTTAGCTACTCAGATGTTCAAGGATTGGAAGCAGGCTGAAACTAGGAAAGAAAGTGAATCCACTCACTAGTGTTCGTGGGGAAGGAAAGGTAGGCGAACTCACAATATTTTGGTAGGAAAATTGCAGACGCCGAAATGCAGATGCTATATTTTGGTAGGCGATTGGATTTCATTTAGGTAGGCGAGAAAGAATAGCAGTATGCATAAATGACGATTAGCAGGCATAAGTGAAGGCAGGCATAAGTGAAGGCAGGCATAAGAAAACGAATGCAATTGGCATGGCATTTGTACACTATTTCTGTAATCTAATGGCGTGACATGTGATGGCAGGCGTACATTATTGCGGATGGGATTGATTGTGGATTAGAGCCCGCCAGTCAAATAAATCTATCTATTTAGGCCAATGAATCTCTCTCACCTCGTCATGGTCCATATCTGAGTGGAAGCAACGACTGGAACAAAGGATACAACGTCTGTTATGGACATCATAAAAATACGAAGCTTTTGAATTGATTTGTGCAACGATTTGACTAAATATCTACAAAGAGGAGGGTTTGGATCAGACACAAGGATTCCTGGAAGCTCCAAAGCTATCAGAAAGCTCATATCAATGCATGCCCAGTGTAGGAATTCAGAGATTGCATGCCAACTAGAGTCTGAATACTATTATTCTCAATGTTCTTCATGGATTTATGAATACTATTATTCTCAATGTTCTTCATTGTAACTACATCGATGCTTACCTTGATCAATTCCTTATGTGCCCATGGAGGATCTGAATTCATTGGCAATAAATCGTTTGGCAGTAACTTCAAAACATGCTGTCACTTAAGCCTAATTGGTGACAACATCTTGGCCCTTAAATTATGGTTGACTTTGGTTAACCATGAAAACTATTGTATAAGTTATGGATAACTATGATTGGCCATATTTTACTATGGCTCACACTGGTTGAAGAGGTTGGCTTCAATATTCAATCACATTATGACAATAAGAGGTTGACTTCAATATTTTATCACATGTGACATTATGGTTGACTTGAATATTATGTAACATTTTGACATTAAGAATTTGAGTTGAGTATTATGTTAGATTCAAACATCAAAACATTGAATTAAAAATAATATTACATCGCCACATTAAAAGGTTGACTTCAACAAAATGTCACATGCAACTTTATGGACGATTGCAATATATATCACATTATTGACTTAAGAGGTTGAATTTAACATCATGTCACATCATGACACTAAAAGGTTGATAATGTTGTTATGCCTATTACAATGCTCATCTTGGTTGACTTAATATGTCAACTTGCTACATTTCTCAATAATTATGTCACATTACAATACTTTTTTAGTGTTCTCTCACATTGTGATGTTCCGCAAGGGTTATGTTGGATTGCAACATTCATCCTAGCTGATTTCATGTCAAATTGTTATGTTTCTCAATGGTAAGTTTCATTGTGATGCTCATAAAGGATTATGTCACATTGAGTTTGGTTCACTTTAGTTGGCTATGACTGAATATTGTTGATCATGTTTAACTGTCGTTAACTATTATTCACTTTGGTTGACTGGGATGACCATGATTAACCATGAATAACTATGGATGGCCATGTTACTAAGGTTGAGAATCATTGAATTTGGTTGAGTATGGTTGGCCATAGTTCAATATGGTTTATAATTGTTAATTACTATTAACTATAGTTGTAAACATTGTTTGACCATGGTTTATATGGCCGACCAATGGTGAATGTGGTTGGCTATGGTTACCATTAGTTTAAAAAGGTGGATAAAGGAATTGATGTATATCAACAAGCCTTAATTATGTTGTTCTAGTTGTTAATGGTTGATAGCATTCATGTTGAGGATTAATAGTTTTACAAATTAAAGTATTAATAATATTAAAATATTTAAGATATTTGAATATGATTGTCTATGTTTGACTATGGTTGACCATAAGAAACCCTGGTTAAGTATGGTTGACCATGTTTGAAAATGGTTGAATAAGGTAGAGAATGTTTGACTATAGTTGATTGTGGATAACAATATTTGAATATGGTCGACTATGGTTGACCATGTTTGAATATACTTAACCATCTCCAACAATGGTTGACCATGGTTGATGAAGAATGACTATGGTTGTCCATGGTCAAAGATGGTTGACAATGGTTAACAAGGCTTGATGATGGTTAATTCTGGTTGGCTATGGTTTTGTAATGGTTGATGCTGGTTGATGATGGTTGACCATGTATGATTATGGTAGACCATGTTTTATAATGGTTTCCTATACTGACTTTAGTTGACTCTAGTTGACTATGATTTACCACATTTAACTATCACTGACCATGTTTAATCATGGTTGACCGTGTTTGGCTATGGTTGATTTTGGTTAGATATGGTTAATTGTGCTTGATTGTAGCTAGCCATGGTTAATGATGGTCGACCATTGTTCACTATGTTTGACCATGCTTCAGTATGTTGCACCATGTTTGACTATGGTTTGCCATATTTGATTATGGTTAATAAAGTTTTGACCATGGTTGATTGTGATTGATTGTGGATCACCATGTTTGACTATGGTTGAGTATTGATGAACATGTTCAATCATGGTTGACCATGTTTGGATATGGTTGATTTGGTTAGGTATGGTTAATCATGCTTGACTGTAGCTGGCCATGGTTAACGATTGTCAAAAATTGTTCACTATGTTTGACCATGGTTGACAATATCTTAGCATGATTCCCTATGGTTCACCATGTTTGATTATGGTTAAGAAAGGATTGACCATGGTTGATTGTGTTTTACTGTGGATCACCATGTTTGACTATGGTTTACCATGTTTGACTATGGTTAAAAAAGGTTTGACCATGGTTGATTGTGATTGATTATGGATCATCATGCTTGACTATGGTTGAGTATTGACGAACATGTTTAACCATGGTTGAATATGATAAAAGGTCACTATCGTTGGCTATGGTTGACCATGTTTCATGGTTATTGACAATCATTTAATATAGTTGACTTTGGTTGACCATGTCTACTATAGTTGAATTTAGTCTACCATGTTTGACTATGGTTGAAAATTGTTGACCATGGTCAACTATATTTGACTATGTTTGAAGGCCATCCTTAACTCGATTGCGCATTTGGTCCATCAGATGAGTGCAAAACAAACTCAATGGTTGACTTTGCATGTATGATGTCTTAAACATATAATCAATTTACATCTCAAGAGGATTGATTACATTTGACTATGGATGAATTTCATTCAATATAGTTGAAAATGGTTTACCATGTTTGACTATGTCTAACTATGATTGTCTCAGGTCAATGGAGAAGCGTCGCAAGTCAATGAGGATTGAAGTGGTAGCTCGGTGGGCTGCCCCCTTCAATCCCCAAACTAGTACGAGGGCATGTGGGCTCGTTGTCATGGAGACAACATTGAACCAACTAGTTGTTGTCACATGAAGGACATCGAAGAAGGATAAACAATGTCTCTGAAACAACAACAAATTGTTCGAAGAGGTGTTGTGATGTACATGAAGCTAACTTGAAGGATGCGAGAGTTGAACAGTTGTGAAGAGAAATGGGTGAATTCGATGTTTGAGGTGAGTTCTTCTGACTTAGAGTAATGATGCAACAGGGAGACATGATGCAGAGTCAAGGAAGGAAGACAAATGTCATTGATGGTCATAATATGTTGAGTGTGTTGAGCTTGCCGAGAACGACATACACTTTGAGTGGGGGAGCATGTAACACCTTAGGAGTGGACTTGAGCATGTGCACTCTTTCCACGTGATGAGACAAATGAATCAGGTGAGTTGGAGGGCACTCGGTTACTTTATAGATGAAGTCGTAGTCTTTGGATGCACTTCTATGCCAAAGATGACTTAGCCATGCCATGACTTGTGAAGACTTAACTGACAATGCAGGAAAGTGGGCTCCCTTGGTGAACATAGGCTCCCTCACCGAAGATAAAAGTTTGGACAAGAAGACACTAAAGTTGCAAAAGCGCCCAACCGACCAGACTTGTGAAACGAAGAGTTGCGTAAATTGGATGCACCAAGTGGAGCCAACCAAATGAATATTTGAAATGCTCCTAGCCTTGGGTGGGCTCCAAGGGATTTTTCCAAACAACCAGGTGAGTTATGGATGCCAAGACAAGAAATGGGTCAGTGATGTGGAACGCGCTTGACTTGGGAACACAAGTAAGAAACACGACGAGCTTGGGAAAAAATGTGTGAAAGAAGTGATGTGAGAAATGCGTGATGGGCACCCACTAAAGGGGGTGAATGCCCATTTTAAACGTTAGCTTCCAAAAACGATGGGATGTGACGCTCCAGGCTAAACGGATGCGCCCATGGAAGGGCAGTCATGCCTATATAAATAAGAGAGCACCCATTTGGCAAAGTAACAAGAAAATAAGTTAAAGTTGGAAAGAAAATTCATATTCGGTTAAGTCACCTTGAGCACGGTGTGATGGCTACTACAACTAGAAAGACAATATGAGGCAAAGATAATTTCGACTAAGGTAAAAGGCAAGTCGAGCCGAGGTTGTGACCGATCCGTGTGAGGGGAGAATTCGAGGAAGAAGGAAAATATGAATTGTGTGAAGAGTGAAGGAAAGTTGGGGAACAACCGCGGGTGGCAAGGAAGGGTGCGCAAGGTTGAGACAAAGTTAATGTTTTTGGTAAACTAAGTGAAAGTTGATCTTGTGTAGAGTTTTTACATTGTGAAATCATTTGGCTTGGAATACCTTGTTGTTTTGTTTATTGCAAAGTTTACGGGTGTTAGGTTGATTTGGTCGCCTACATCATATTTCAATTCTATTTTCTATGGATGTTTTATTTTACTGTCGCAAGAGATAAGTATGTAAGAAACACGCATAAAAGAACATAACAAAGATAATATGTAGGCATAATACGAATCAAGTAAGTTATTATGGTTTAACTAATAAAGATTATCCTTGATCTAAAACCACCTGTGAATAAAAAATAGATCAAAATTCTACTGGGTCATACTGACTATTATAGGAATTTTATACGCCACTACTCGGACATCACCTTCCCAATGGATAATATTTTACGAAAATGTGTGAAATTCAAATGAATCCAAGACTTTTAGGAATCCTTCAAATTTTCAAAGAAGAAGTTTGTCGAAGCACCCATTCTCAAATTTCTAAATTGGCCGAGAAAATTTCATGTCCATGTTGGTGCGTCCAATGTAGTTATCGGGTCAGTTTCAGCTAAGCCAGACGATGACACAATGGATCACCGAAATGCGTATGGAAGTCATAAACTGAATAAAGAAAAAATAAACTATTCAACTATGGAAAGGGAAGCCTTATCAATGATTTTCTCTCTACAAAAGTTCAATCACTATTTACTGGAAAACCCCTTTACATTTTTATAGACCATTAAGCATTGAAATACTTGGTCAATAAACTTGTTCATCAAGGCAATATTTTTCAGTGGTTACTATTATTTGAGGAATTTGAATTTGACATAATCATATGACCAGGGAAAAAGAATCTCTGACTTAATCACCTTTCACAATTAGAAGCAGGAGAAGATCCCACAGGCATCGACGATGACCTTACAGATGCACACTTATTCATAGTTGAAGTTGCACCTAAATATTTAGAAGATATATCTAATTTCTTAGAAGAAGGAAAGGCCTTGGAGGACCTCCCAACAAAAAAAAGAAAGTTCTCACCATGAAATTTGCATCGTTCACAATCATTAACATATACTTATACAAAATTGGAATGGATGATGTTTTAAGAATATGTGTGCCAAAACATGAACGTGAGGATATCATCTATGAATCTCATGCAGGAGCATCCAGAGGATATTTTCAGGATCACACAACAACTAGGAAGGTACTACAAGCAACCCTGTGGTGGTCAACTTTGCATAAAGACTATCGAGATAAAGTAAAAAAATGGGATAGTTGTTAAAGCCATGGATGAGCTTTGTGGAAGAAAAAAATGCCACTGAGATCAATGAAATCTAATCGATCTTTTGAAATATGGGATATCGACTTCGTTGGGCCATTTCCACAGAGGGAAAGAAGAACTGGTGCGAAGTACATCATTACTGCAGTCAATTATGTGACAAAGTGGGAAGAAGTTGAGCCAGTCGAATATTGTACCAAAGAGGTAGTAGCTAAATTCATCTACGACAACATAATTACAAGGTTTGGGTGTCCTTTAACACTAATCACTGACTAGGGAACTCATTTTATGAATAAAACAATTAGATTTCTACTAGAAAAAAATTTAATCGACCATAGAAAAACAACAACTTATCACCCACAAGAAAACGGGGCAGACGAATATTTTAATAAAACAATACACAAGGGAATTACAAAGATCTGCGACATAAATAAATATGGTTGGGATGATAAGATTCCTACAATCCTCTAGGATTATATATCAACATTTAAAATATTGACTCAACAAACTCCGTTCAATCTAGTCTATGGCCAGAAAGTTGTTATCCCACTATAATTTTGGACTAATTCCGACAGGGTTGCAACTATTGCCAAATTTGATGAGAGAAAAAACATGAACGACCGACTATACCAATTGAACAAGCTATAAGAAGAGAGGTTAATAGTGATCCATCACCAATAGGTTTAAAGGAAATGAAAAAAAATGTGGCATGATCATCACTTAAAGAAAAATGATATAAAAGAGGGAGACTTAGTGTTGTTGTATGTCAATCACATAAAAGGAAAACCTAGAAAATTGGAAACAACATGGCTAGGGACTTATGTGGTGGAAGATATTCGACCGACTGGAGTGATCCAAATTAGAACGTTATTGAGGAATCCATTTAAGAAAGTAATTAATGGTGCCCATTTAAATAAATATCAGGTATAAATGAAAAGAACCTTGTTGGAAAAATATAGGAGGGGGTTGGCAACAGGAACCAACTAAACTGACTAATCATACTTATAAGAAATAAACCTTGCTTAAAATTAATAAACAAAAAATAAGTTAGACAAATTTTGGTATAGAAAAATAAAAAGTTAAAGTATTTAAAGAATAACCATAACACTAAAGGAAAATAAAAAATAAAGTACAATGGAGAGAGAAAGAATCCCTTAGTCAAGCCCAAGAGAAAGTAGTAGAAGATATTCTTGACGTTCTACACCATCGATCGACTTAAGAAAAATACTCATAAGAAAAGAATCAAAACAAAGGACCAATACATGTACAAGTGAGTGTGGTTCAAGCGAGCGTAGAAAAAGAGAGAGAAGATCATACAAACACAAACCAAGAGAACATGATTCAAATTGTCGTGACAAAATATGACACCATTCAGACTCAGTGAAAATTAGCAAAATGAACGAAAAAACAAGCCATCATCGACATCGAGTAAGTCAATCCAGTAATAAACATGGCTAAATAAATCTCATCGGTTGGCTCATGTATAGACCATGTATCAACATAGGAAACCTCGTTGGTCGAGTTTAGGACAACGCTGACCAAGAAGTATGGCAAAGTGTCGCAGGTCAATGATGATGGAAGTGGTAGCTTGGTGGGTTTCCCCCTTCTAGCCCCAAACTAGTGCAAGCGCTTGTTGGCTCCTTTTCATGGAGACAATAGTGAGATAACTAGTTGTTGTTGCAGGAAGGAAAACAAAGAATATTAAAAAATGTCTCTGAAACAACGACAAATTGTTGTGAAGAGGTGTCACAATTTCCATGAAGCTAACATGAAGGATGCGAGAGTTGAATAATTGTGAGGATTAATGGGTGATTTTGATGTTTGGGGTGAGTTCTTGAGAACTTAGCACGATGATCCTATTAGCTACTTGATTAGGTAAGGCCTGAGGGTATCCAACACACACCGACACCAAAAGTAGTCAGAGTAATGATGTAGTAGGGAGACATGAGGAAGAGTCAACGAAGAAAGAAAAGTATCATTGGTGATCGTAATAGGTTTATCATGTTGAGATTGTTGAGGATGCTAAACAATTTGAGTGGGGGAGCATGTAAAACCTCAGGAATGGACCTGATCATGCACGCTCTTTCCATGAGATGAGATGGATTAGCTAGATGATGCTCAGTTACTTTATGGACGAAGTGGGAGTCTTTGGGCACGTTGTCGTGCCAAATATGAATTCTCCATGCCATGAAGTGTGAAGAAAGTTAAGTGAGGAGACTTAATCAAAGATGCAGGAAAGTGGGCTCCCTTGGTGGACATGGGTGCCCTAACGAAATACAAAATTTTGGATGAGCAGATGCAACAGTTGCGAAAGTGCCCAACTAACAAGACTTGCGAAATGAAGAGTTGCATAACTTGGATGCCTTTGGTGCACCAAGGGGAGCTGACCAAATGAATATTGGAAACGCTCTAGCCTTGGGAGCACACCAAGGGAAGTTTCCCAACAATCTGAGGAGTTATGGATTCTAAGCCAAGAAATGGCCCATTGATGTGGAACGCACTTGACTTGGGTGCCCAAGTAAGAAACACAACTAGCTTGGGAAAAAACATGCGAAAGAAGTGACGTGTGAAATGCATGATAAACACCCAATTTAGATGTCAGCTTACACAAATGAATGGATGCGAGACTCCAAGTTAAATGGATGTTCCCATTGAAGGGAGAGTGTGCCTATATAACCAAGAGAGTGCCCATTTGGAAAAGTAACAATAAAAGAAGTTAAATTTGGCAAGAAAGTTCAGATTCGGTGAAGTCACCTTGAGCAGGGCACGTTGGCTAGTTCAAGTTGCAAGACAATTTGAGGTAAATATAATTTTAGCTAATCCAAGAGGTAAGTAGAGCTAAGGTTGTGACTGATCCGTGCGAAGGGATAATTCATGGAAGAAGGCAACTCTAAACTGTGTGAAGGGTGAAGGCGAGTTGGAGAAGAACCATAGGTGGCAAGGAAGGGCATGCAAGGTTGAGACAAAGTTCATGTTTTTGGTAAATAGAGTGGAAGATCATCTTGTGTAGTCTTTCGGTGTTGCACAAGAGGTTTTCTTGGCATGCCCTATTGATTTATTCATTGAAAATTTTATGGGTGTTAGGATGGTTTGGCCACCCACATCAAATTTCAATTGTATTGTGTATGGATATTTTATTTTACTCTCGCATGAGCTAAGTATGTAAGAAACACACATAACATAACATAATGAAGACAAGACATAGTCATAGTTTGAACAAAGTAAGGTATTTTGGTTTAACTGATAAACAAATGATTTTGGTGTCACACGGTGACTGGGAGCCTCAGGTGATTCTACGAGTCTGCGGTCTGGTGGCGGAATCACCCAACGCTACCAGTCACCGTGCGACACCACAATCATTCATTTATCGGTTAAATCACAATAAAATACTTGATTCATAATAATCCTATGCCTTCTTTTCGTTATGTTATGTTATGTGTGTTTCTTACATACTTAGCTCATGTGATAGTAAAATAAAACATCCATACACAATACAATCGAAATCTAATGTGGGCAACCAAACTAACCTAACACCCATAAATTTTGAAATGAAAAAATTAATAGGGTGTTCCAAGACAAATGCTTGCACAATCCATAAAGTCTACACAAGATGTTCTTTTTCTTTGTTTACCAAGAGCTTGAACTTTGTCTCAACCTTGTGCACCCTTCCTTGCCAACTACAGTTCTACCCCAGCTTGACCTCATCCTTCACATGGTTCATACTTTCCTTCTTCCATGACTTCTTCCTTTGCACAGATCGGTCACAGGCTCAAATCAACTTGCCTCTTTCCTTGGCCAAAATTATCTTTACCTTAGATTGTCTTTCCACTTGAACTAGCCAACGTACCCTGCACAAGGTGACTTAATTTAATCTGAACTTTGTTGCCAACTTTCACTTCTTTTATTGTTACTTTTCCAAATAGGCACTCTCTTTCTTATATAGGTTCTCTCTCCCTTCAGTGGGAACGTATGTTTAACCTGGGGAATTTCATCCCTTCATTTTTGGAAGCCAACATCTAAACCGGGCGCCCCCCCCCTTTACTGGGCACCCGTCACGCGTTTCACAAGTCACTTATTTTGTACATGTTTTCCCAATCTTGTCATGTTTCTTACTTGGGCACCCCAGTCAAGCATGTTCTATATCACCAACTTGTTTCTTGGCTTGGCATCCATAAATCATTCGGTTGTTGGGAAACTTCACTTGGCGTGAACCCAAGGCTAGGAGTGTTTCCAATCTTCATTTGGCTGGTTCCCCTTGGTGCACCCAAGGCATCCAATTTACCCAAATGTTTGTTTCACAAGTCTGCTCGGTTTGTCTCTTTTGCAACTATCATGTCCGCTATTCCAAACTTTTGTCTTCGGTGAGGGTTCCTATTTCCACCAAGGGTGCCCACTTTCCTACGTCGCCAAAAAAGTGTTCACGCTTAACTTTCTTCACAAGTCATTTCATGGCGAAGTCATCTTTGGCACGACAACATTCCCAAATACTCCTACATTGTCTATAAAGTAACTGAGCGCTCTCCAACTCACCCGACTTGTCCTTCTCTTTGCTTGGAAAAAGAATGCATGCTCATGTCCAGTCCTGAGGTGTTACATGCTCCCCCACTCAAAGTGTTTTTCGTCCTCGAAAATCCCAACATGCTCGACCTATTACGATCACCAATGACACTTGTCTTGATTCCTTGACTCTGCCTCATGTCTCCATGTTACGTCATTACTCTAACTACATCTGGTGCCGATGTGTGTTGGATACCCTTGTTCCTTATCTAATCAGGTAGTTAATGTGATCATCACTCTAAGTTCACAAGAACTCACCCGGAACATCAAAATCACCCATTTTTATTCACAACTATTCAACTCTGGCATCCCTCAAGTTAGCTTCATGTCCAACACAACACCTCTTCGCAACAATTTGATTTTGTTTTGGGGACACTATTTAGTCTTCTTCGTTGTCCTTCCTGCGACAATGACTAGTTGGCTCGTTGTTGTGTCCATGGAAATGAGCCAACAAGCCATCACATTATTTGGGGATGGAAGGGGGAAACCCACTGAGCTATCACTTCCATCCTCATTGACCTATGATGCTTTGCCATACTTGACCTCTTATCCTCGATATTTGTTGATCCTAGTTACTAGTTTTTGGAAATGTTGGTGAATTTACGGGTTCATTCGTATTTGTGCTTTTCTCTATACTTAGATGTGGAGGAAAAAATAACAATGAGGCAAAGGCCTATGCTTCTTCCAAATTTGTATTTGGTAGTGAGAGAATCGAGTTCAATGCATCTAGATACTCTTGTATTTCATTCTCTTCCGTCATAAATATTGGTGGTATGAGTGGGTCGAGCGAGTGGACATTTAAATAGTTGTTTGGTTGGAATTCATTTAAGTCCCGTCAAAAATTAATTTCAAGATATTGTTGTTGAATGCCATTCATATCACTGTATTTGATGGTTTTATGAACAAATGTACAACAATAATTTATATCATTAATGCTCTCATCAAAATTTATCTGTCCCAATTTAAATGCTTTATCTCTGCCGACATCGTTTTTTTCTCGTTTAGCGTTGTCCCGGACTCGACCATTGACATTTCCTATATTTATATGTGGTCTATATGTGAGCTAACCGATGAGAGTTGTTTAGACATATTTATTACTCGATTGACTTAGTCAATTTCAGTGATGGCTTGTTTGTTCATTTATTTTGATAATTTTTATTGAGTCTGAATGGTATTGTCTTTTGTCAGGCCAATTTAAATCATGTTGTCTTGGTTTTTGTTCGTATGATCTTCACTCTTCTGATATATGCTCTCTTGAACTACACTCACTTTTACCTTGACTAATCCTTTTTCTTGATTCTTTTCTTATGATTATTTGGCTAAAGTCATTCGATGGTGTAGAACGTCGAGAATATCTTTTGCTACTTTGTCTCAGGATTGACCAAGGGCTTGTTTCTCTCTGCATTTTACTTTATTTTTTTTTCCCTTTAGTGTTATGGATATTCTTTAAATACTTTAACTTTTTAGTTTTCTATACCTGAATTTGTCTAACTACTTTTTTGTTTGTTAATTTTAAGAAAGGTTTATTTATTATAAGTATGATTAGTTAGTTTAGTCAGTTCCTATTGGAAACCCCTTGCTATATTTTTCCAAAAAGGTTCTTTTATTTTATACCAGATATTTATTTAAATGGGCACCATTAATTACTTTATTAAATGGATTCCCCAATAATTTTCTAAGTTGGACCGCTCCATTTGGTTGAATATATTCCACCACATAAGGACCCAGCCATGTTGTTTCCAATTTTCTAGGTTTTCCTTTTATGCGACTGTCATACAGTAAGACCAAGTCTCCCTCTTTTATATCCTTTTTCTTTAAGTGATGATCATGCAACTTTTTTTTTGTTTCATTTAAACCTCTTGGTGATGGATCTCTATTAACCTCTCTTCTTCCATCTTGTTTAGTTGGTATAGTCAGTCGCTCATGTTTTTTCTCTCATCAAATTTTTCTATAGCTGCGACCCTGTCGAAGTTAGTCCAAAATTGTTGCGGGATAATAGCTTCCTGGTCATAGACTAGCTTGAACGGAGTTTTCCCAGTCGATCTTTTGAATGTTTATCTATAAGCCTAGGGGATTGTAGGATTATTATCATCCCAGTCATATTTATTTATGTTGCAGATCTTTGTAAGTACCGTGTGTAATGTTTTATTAAAATATTCGACTGTCGCTTTTTCTTGTGGGTGACAAGCTGTTGTTTTTCTATGGTCGATTAAAACTTTTTCCAATAGAACATTAATTTTTTCATTCACAAAATGAGTTCCCTGCTCAATAATTAATGTCAGAGGACAGTCAAACCTTGTAATTATGTTGTCGTAGATGAATTTAGATGCTACCTCTTTGGTATAATATTCGACGGCCTTAACTTCTGCACACTTGGTAACATACTCAACCACAGTAATGATGTACTTGGTACCAGTTCTTCTTTCCCTCTATGGAGATGGCCCGACGAAGTCGATAGCCTAGATTTCAAAATCTCCATTTGATTTTATTGAACTTAGTGGCATTTATTTCTTCCACAAAGGTCATCCAAGCCCCTGACAACTATCACATTCTTTTTTACTTTATCTCGATAGTTTTTACGCAAAGCTGACCACCACAGGCCTACTTGTAGTACGTTCCTAGATGTTTTATTGGCCTAAAAATGTCATATGGTTGCTCCTGCATGGGATTCATTTATGATATCCTCTCGTTCATGTTCTAGCACACATCTTCTTAAAACATTGTCCATTCCCATTTTGTATAAGTATCTATTAATGATTGTGAAAGATGCAACTTTCATGGCTAGAACATTTTTTTTTGTTGTTGGAAGGTCCTTGAGGGCCTTTCCTTATTCTAAGAAATTGGAAATATCTTCTAAATATTTATGTCTAGTGTCAACTTTGAATAAGTGTGCATATGTAAGGTCATCATTGATGCCTGTGGGATCTTCTCATGTTTCTAATTTTGAAAGGTGATAAGGTCAAACATTATTTTTCCCTTGTCGTATGATTACGTCAAATTCAAATTCCTGAAATAATAGTAACCACTGACAAATATTTCCTTGATGAACTAGTTTATTGACCAAGTATTTCAATGCTTGATGATCTATAGAAAATGTAAAGGGGTTTTCCAGTAAATAGTGACATAACTTTTGTAGAGAGAAAATCATTGATAAATATTATATTTTCGTAGTTTAATAGTTTCTTTCTTATTTATTCACTTTATGACTTGCATATGAATTTGGGTGATCCATTGTCTCATCATATGGCTAAGATAAAACTGACTCGACAGCTACATTGGATGCATCGACATGGACACAAAAGTTTCTTGAATACTCTGGAAATTTGAGAATGGGTGCTTCGACCAACTTATTCTTTAAAAATTCAAAGGATTCTTGGAAGTAGCGGCTCCATTTGAATTTGACATATTTTCGTAAAAGCTCATCCATTGGAAAGGTGATGTTTGAGTAGTGGCATATAAAATTCCTATAATAGTCAGTATGAATCATTAGTATTTTGATCTATTTTTTATTGATGGGTGAATTTAGATAAAGGATAATATTTATCTTAGCCATGTCGACCTTTACCCTATCTTTACATACGACATGTCATAGAAAGATTCCAATAGGTGTGGAAAATATGCATTTTCTTATGTTTAATGATATTTGAATCTGTGCGTAGCATTCTAGCATAAGTCGAAGCCATTGTATGTTATTTTTGAATAGACTATAGATTGTCCAATCGTCAAAGTATACAACCATGTTTTTTAGATATACTCTTGAAATTCTTTGACCACTATTATTGAAATAAATGTTGTTTCATTCTTCATTCCGAATGGCATTACTCTGTAGGAAAAAGATCCAAATTCTGACACAAATGTTGTTTTTGCGTGATCTTATTTTTCTTTTGGAACTTGGTTATATCCTAAAAATCCATGGGGAATGGATATTTCACAGTCTATTTGTTGAGTCCCCAGAAATCGACAAAAAATCTTAATTTCTTTGGATCATGTTTCTTTGGTTTCACCACCATGGGACTTCCCCATTCTACCTTGTCGATAGGTTAAATAATGCCTGCTTTTAGCATTCCTTCGATCTCTTTTTGAATAATCAATTTATATTTATGTTCTAACTTGTATGGTCATTTTCTAATTGGTTTCTCTCCTGGGATAGGTTCAATATTTATTTCACCCATTTCCTCTACACATCCTTTCAAATCCTTGTAGTTGCATGCAAAAAAATCTTGATATTCTTTTAATAGGATAACTATGTCGGCTATTTTCTTTTCAAACCAATAGTCACATGTTCATACCATTTGTGGTCAACCATCATTTGATATGTTGAATTCCTTCATTTTTATTTCCGCGTTCGTCCATTCTGGTGGTTTTTCTTTGTTGAGATGACGTTCTCCTTCTTTAATTTTTGTAAATATTTTTGGGAAGTCAGGTTGTTCTTGGTCTTCTTTAGGTTCTGTGGCCATACTTATTACTGACTTCACATGATTCTGCAGTGTTTGATGGTATGTCTTCCATTGGAAGCACTGTCCTAGCCATTTTATATTCTCCATGTCGATCCTTCGTACAGTCGAGATATCCTTGTTTTCTACCAACACAAAATTGCAAGTCAATGTTGATCCTCCATTGACCGACATCTTTTCTTTTTGTTTCTCTATAGCTAGTGAAGGACTTTCTAGAAATTTTTTATTTTACATGCTGCATCTTTCAAGTGTTCCTCTACTAGATTAAATTCGAAGTCTTGCACAAAAAATCGTATGATTTCATCCCAGTTTGAAATATGGTCGCAAGATTCTTCAATCTTATACCATTTTCTTGGTATCTGTTAAGCCCTAAATAGTGGATCATTACCCCTTAATTGGGTCATATTATGTTATTAATGTCATTTTATTTATGTTGGCTTTAGTCCATTAGTTGTAATTATACCTCCTAGTCTGCTACATATACCAAGCAAACATTTTCATTTGGAATCATCTTGTATTTGATCATTTGTGTGGGCATAAGGAGGTTTCCCCCTAAAAGAGGATTATTATCTAAATTTATCACTTTTTCAAGGCATTGAGTACTTATTCTGAGGTTATTCTATGCTATATTGGTATTTGGTTCCTAACATATGGTATCAGAGCTTAAGGTCTTGGGGTTTCGTTGCTACATTTGAGACACCTTGGAATTTTCACTATAATTTTTTTTATACAATGATTCAGAAGGAACGGCTTGGAGCATATTTATTATATGGATCAAGGTACGTTGGGTTAAAATTTCATCTCTTCATGCCTTACACTTTCGTAGATACAACCTTTCTAAGATAGGCTTATGGAATCATCCTGAATTGAGTCATTGCAGAATTTTCGCTATAAAATTGTTTCTGTAACGTTTCAAACCAGAAATTTGAAGGGTATCTAGGGTAACAATTTCATCTTCTGGGTCATCTTACATTTGTAGATACACCCTGTGGAATATAGGGTATCGGACTAGTCTCAAGCAAGTGTTTTGGGTAAAAAAATCATAACTTCTTGCTAGAGTATCCAAATTGAGTGAGACCAGTTTCATTGGATAGTGAACAACACGTAGTCATTCTAGTACAAGTTTCAGAATTTAATATCAATTATTTTGTGAGGGGCATGCTATACAAGTGAGATCTCTTGGAAAGGAAACAAATCAACAAGTTGTGGGGAAGTTACCGTAAATTCCACTTGGCACATCCAATTTTGATAAGACCTATGGCATTGTAGAGAAGAAATATTAGATACCTACAAAAAATAAAATTTCATACTCAGAAGGGCCAAAATTTTGGAGATACAATAAAAGGGAGATTGTCTAGAAGAACCACCTCAAAATCAAGGTTTAAAGTGATACTTGGCCAACACGCCACCAAAAAAGGGAACTTCTACACCAAATAAGCATGCAAACAATCCTACTTGGACTCTTGATGAAGGTGAATAAATGCGTAGCGACATAAATTATTTACAAAAGATGACAATAACAAAAGATGAACTATAAGAGATGGAAGATAAGTTGGAGGAAATAAATACTAATATGGATGGTTTAAAATGGGAGATCATGGAAGGATTGAAAATTTTTCTAATAGAGAGGACACCTGAAAGTGAAAAAGTATCCCATGAAATTCATGATTTGGACACAAGGAAGGTGAATCAAGAATGGATAAACTCCAACTTTGGGTTGAATACCAACCACGTTCCTAAGATCGATGCGAGGAAGTTTGATGGCAAGGACCCTATCACATGGATACTTTAGATGGAGCAATTCTTTGATCTACATAATGTCCCACATACACAAAAGGTATGAATTGCTTCTGTATATTTAGAACCCAATCAATTTGTATGGTATCGATGGCTTTGTTCTTGTAAATCACAGGTCACTTGGACAATTTTCATGGAAGAAATGATAGCACACTATGAGGATACAAGGAGAAATACCTTATTTAGCCAATTAATAAATATCAAGCAAAAGGGTTCACTTACGGAGCACATTGAGAACTTTCAAATATTGAATATAAAGGTAACATATATTCCAGATGAGAACTTGATTGATGTATTCATAGGAACTTTAAAGGATAACATTCAACATGAGTTTCACCATTGGGAACCCAAATCATTGGAGAATGCATTTAGGGTGGCAAGAAATGTTGAAAGTAAAAATATGGCTATGGCTACTATAAGGACCAATCCTAACATCTTTAGAGAGAATAATGTTCCTTATTCTAAAACACCTCAACTTACAAGGTTGACACCTCAACAATTGGAGGAAAGAAAAGAAAAAGGTTTATTCTTTAACTGTGACAGCAAGTACAATAAGGGACATAAGTGTGGTGAGAAGAAATTATTCTACATAGATTGTGAAGAGGAAGAAGAACAAGAACAAGAACAAGAACCATATCAAGATGAAAACATAGAAGCAATTTCATCTGAAGAGTTGACTCCCACGATATCGTGTAATTCATTGGAAGGAATTATCACTCCTCAAACCCTCAAGATCGAAGGATATATCAAAAAGAAGAAGGTAATAGTCCTAATTGATTCTGGTATTACTCATAATTTCATTCACTATAAATTAGCCAAATCTCTCAATTTCTTTGTATATCCATCACCAGAGTTTCAAGTAATGATTGCAGATGGAGGAACTATCAATTGCTCAAGAAACTTCAATAGGATCAATCTTACTGTGGGGGAATATGTAATGAATAGTCCAATGATTTCTATACCCATGGGTGGTGCTGATGTTGTACTAGGAATTCAATGGTTACAATCATTAGGAACAATGGCTTTTAATTTTCAAGAACTTTTCATGAAATTTTCATTGGAAGGAAAAGAAATTGAGTTAAGAGGTATGATATGGAAACCCGGTAAGGTGATAATCTCTAATGGCATGAACAAATTATTGAAAAAGGGGCATCAAGGTGTTATTGCACAACTATGCTCACTAGATGTTCAAACATCTAAGCCATCTATTCCTCTAGATCTCCAAGGGATCATTGATAAGCATTCCAAAGTATTTGAAGATATTCCCAAAGGTCTTCCACCCACTCGAAATCATGATCATGATATTCACCTAATTCCCGGGAGTGTTCCTCCAAACATCATGCCATACAGATATCCTTATTCCCATAAGAGTGAAATTGACCACATGGTCGAAGAAATGTTAGAGGTTGGCATTATTAGACCTAGCCAAATTTCTTACTCTGCACCGGTGGAAATGGTATTCAAGAAACATGGCTCATGGCATATGTGTCCAGATTATAGAGAGATAAAAAAAATCACTATTAAAGATAAGTTTCCCATTCTCATCATTGATGAATTATTAGATGAACTACATGGAGCAATCTATGTCAAAAAGTTGGATCTCCGTTCAGAGTATCATCATATTAGAATGAAAGAAGAAGATATCCCAAAAACAACATTATGAACTCATGAAGACCATTATGAATTTTTGGTCATGCCTTTTGTCCTTACAAATGCACCTTCCACATTCCAAGGGTTGATGAATTCCATTTTCAAGTCCTTCCTTTGAAAATGTGTGTTAGTATTTTTTGATGATATACTAATCTATAGCAAGTCTTGGGAGGATCATGTGCGACATGTTGACAAGGTGCTACAACTACTAAAGGAGAAACAACTATATGGAAAACCATCCAAATGTTTCTTTGGAATGAAGGAGGTCAAGTATTTGCGTCATATTATATCTCATGAAGGTGTCAAGGTAGACCCTAACAAGATTAAGGCCATGATAGACTGGCCGATTCCCAAAACATTAAATAATCTTAGAGGATTTTTGGGTTTGACAGGTTACTACCGCAAGTTTGTTTGGCACTATGGAAGAATAGAAACACCGTTAACGACACTAAATAAGAAGGATTCATTTTCATGGAATCCAAAGGCAACTAAATATTTTGAGCAACTTAAAGAGGTGACGTGCAAAGCTCCTGTCTTCACCCTTCCAGACTTTACAAAAAACTTTATTGTGGAATGTGATGCTTTGGGAAATGGAATTGGTGTTGTCCTAATGCAAGAAGGAAGGCCCCTGGCTTTTGAAATTCGACCACTCAAGGGAAAGGACTTACACAAACCCATTTATGAGAAGGAAATGATGGCAAGACTACATGCATTGAAGAAATGGCATCCTTACCTAATAGGTATGCACTTCAAGGTCAAAACAGATCATGATAGTCTTAAATACTTCTTGGAACAAAGACTATCTTCAGAAGAACAACAAAAATGGGTAACCAAGATATTGGGTTATTATTTTGAAATCGTCTATAAAAAAGGGAAGCAAAATGTTGTGGCAAATGCACTCTCAAGGAAGGATGAAGATGTTTAGTCCTTTCTCTGTGCTATCTCGATCATCCAACCCGATTGGATAATAGAAGAAAGGGATGAATGGAAGAATGATGAAAAAGTGTGGACTCTCATTCAAAGGTTGTAGCAGGATTCCAGTGCATAAGATACATTTACATGGAAAAATGATTCACTATAGTACAAGTATCTCTTATATTTATGTAAGAACTCCGAAATCAAATAAAATCTACTATTGGAATTACACACCTCTCCAGTAGGAGGGCACTCGGGATTTTAAAAAACCTACCATAGGGTTAGGAAGGAATTTTTTGGGGATTGCCTTAAAACTGATGTTCAAAGGTTTTTGGAAGAATGTTTGGGTTTGCAACAAAACAAGGTGGAAAAAATTAAGACCCCAGGTCTTTTACAACCATTATGCATCCTAAGTCAGCGTGCAGAGGAGGTTTCAATGGATTTCATCACAGGGTTATCGAAGTATGAAGGAAAGAGTGTCATCATGGCGATTGTTGATAGACTGAACAAGTACACACACTTTTGTGCACTCTCTCATCCCTTCAAAGCTAGTACAGTTTCCACTGCATTCATGGAGATAGTTCAAAAGCTACATGGCAGTCCAAAGATTATTGTAACTGACAGAGATCCCATCTTCACTGGACATTTTTGGACATAATTATTTTCTTGTTTTGTTACTCAATTGGCTCATAGCTCATTCTATCATCCTCAATCTGATGGACAAACCGAGATAGTGAACAAATGTATGGAAGGACACCTTCATTGCTTTGTCTCTGATAAACAAACACAATCGTTCAAATGGTTACCCTTGGAAAAATGGTGGTATAACACTTCCTTTCATACTGCAACAGAAATGACACCATTTATGGCACTCTATGGATACCACCCTCCTTCCATCACTTCTTCTCTAGAAGAAAAATCTAAGTTTCAAGCAGTGGAAGATCACATCGAGCATCAACAACAAGTTCTCCAAATATTAAAGAACAACCTGAACATGGCACATAATCGCATCAAGCAACAAGCATATCAACATCGTAGTGAAAGAAGTTTTGAAGTAGGGGATTGTGCATTTTTAATACTACAACAATACAAACATATGTCCCTCAAGAAAGCCAAGAAGGATAAAAAATTATCACCAAAGTACTATGGCCCTTATAAGGTGTTACAAAATATTGGTACTATAGCATACAAATTGGAGCTGCCTACATCTTCACGAGTACACCCAGTTCTCCATGTTTCATGCTTAAATAAGGTTATAGGTGACAACATCCCAGTTCAAAATATATTTCCAGAACTTGACGATGAAGGAAAAATCATATTGGAGCCTGAAGCCATCACTGACATAAGAATTCACTAGTTTAGGAATAGATCCATTTCAAAGTATCTCATTAAATGAAGGAAACTACTGGCTGAAGATTCCACTTAGGAAGATGAGTATTTTATACAGAAGCATATAGAGTTACTCAAGCATTACGGACAACACTTGTCTCATGAGGAGGGTCATGTTAATCCCTAAATAGTGGCTCATTACCCCTCAATTGGGGCATATTACATTAGTAATGTTATTTTATTTATGTCGGCTTTAGTCCATTAGTTGTAATTATACCTCCTAGTATCCTATATATACCAAGGAGACATTTTCATTTGGAATCATCTTGGATTTGAACATTTATGTGGGCATAAGGAGGTTTCCCCCTCGAAGGGGTTTATTATCTGAATTTCTCTCTTTTTCAAGGTATTGAGTACTTATTCTAAGGTTTTTCCATGCTATATTAATACTTGGTTCCTAATAGTATCTCATCTAATGTACTTGGAAACATATGAGGCCATACCCTTTCATCCTTATATCTTATTCTTCACCATTCTCTCTCAAAACGTTGAATATATTATGCTCGATCATAGCGGATTTTGAATGTGGGAATATCTGCATCTTTGGATAATTTCTTGTCTCGGAATCTTTCAACAAAGTATGTCAACACAATTTTCCATGTTTGTAATCAGGGGGAATGTGTTTCCCACCATCTTTTATCTTGGCCCGTGAAAGTTTCCACAAGGTGTTGTGTCCTTCCTTGCTCTCCTATGGATTTTTCTACCTCTTCAACATGGGTTGAAGGGGTATCATGTTGTTCACTGTATCACAAGGGTTTGATTATTGGATTGTTGGTTGGAATAAGAGTGGGATTTTTTCGTGTTAATTTTTCATATACTTTTGGTACAACCTATATTGAATAAAACATCTTAAGATGTTTCTTTGGAATAATTTTGATAGACCAACAATATTTCACATGTTCTTCGTAATTCTTTATTTTCGAGTTGTATAAGGTGGAGTTGCAATTATGTCTGACCAACATGAGATATTCTCTCAAAATTTCTCCTTATGTGGTCAGTTCTATATAATATTTATGTTCTTTGTTTATTTGATATCGACCTCTGGATTCTTGATCTTCATCCAATGAATCCATCCATCATTTTTCATCCTTTGGATCCAGGGGAATAATTATCTTTCTCCCAATTCCTTTAAATTTAATTCTATCTCTTTCTAGGGAGATAGTACTTTCATTCGTTGACCCCATGGCCAACCGATAATATATGCATATGCTGGCATTACTTTGACAAGGTCAATCACCTAGAAGTTGAGCGAAGTTAGTATTCCAATAATTTAAGTGTCGACATTTCTCAATATTCCAATTGGTTATATTAATCTTTGATCGGATAACTTAATATAATTCAAAATGGGTGTTAGGTTGGGTAGGCCCATTCATACCCATGTTTCTTGTGGTAAAATATTGAGTTGCGAACCAAAATAAACAACTTCCTAATTGACCATCATTCCCTCGATATCCAAGTCGACTCGTGGATCGTAATATTTTTTGTTATAAGAGAGTTTATTTGCATCATTGGTTGGCTTCTTACCATCCTTTTATTTTCACAGTATGTTGAGTAGGTCCAACAATGTACCTATCGAATGTTTTTCTTTGAGTAGTTGCAAAAAATTCTGGATGGTGTCTTCATTTCAACTTCTTGGATTTTGTTGATCTTCTATGGAATTCCTGAAGAATTTAAGAGTTTCTCTCATGATTTTCTCTTCTTTATCAAGGTTTGGGAAGATGTTATCCTTATTTGTTTGGTAATTTTGTGGTGGAGTGTGAATATCTCATCCTACGCCCAACCTTGTAACAATATGTAAGTTTTTGGAGTTCCTCACCTCTTCCTTGGATATTGGATGTATTAGATTCATAGTTTTTCTTGGTATAACCTTGTTGAGAACTATCCAGCAGTCAACTAAAGATTGATCTCCAATGCTCCATATGTTGCAAAATTTCAGATCAATTCTATCTTTTATAGGAAAATATGTGTTTTCGTGATCATTTTTCTAGCAGTTAAAACAATATGGGGTTCCACGAACTCGGCCTTGAACACCAAATCCAAGTCGGCCTCCTCGACCTCGACCACGAACTTCATTGTAACCGTCTCTTAGACCATATTTTTTTTCTTAGATGGTGGATTATGTGTGGTAGATTTTTCATATATTATTATGATTTCTAGCATACATATCAAATTCTGATGTTCGATGTTCGGAAGCTTCACAGATGTGGCACCACTTAGTGTTTGTTACATTATGTGGAGAATATTGTATACTATGATCAATTAGGAATTCACATATATTACATTATTTATGGGCTTGTACTCATTGGATGTCTGTTGTTTGTGTTCACTCATTTAGGGGACAATTTTCCTTTGTGTGTTTGTCCCCGGTGCATGTGGTGCACCATATTTCGTTACATTGTAAAGATATATATATATTTTTTTTTTTTGCAAATGTTCTATTTTTTCCTCAAGTCTTTCCATCATCAAGGAATCTGATGGGATATCATCATCCAACTTGATTGTTTGTTCCTTCTTTTGCGCATCTTCATAGTTGTTTATCTCGTATAAGTGTATTGGAGATTGAATTCTTGGTAGTAGCCTAGCTACATACCACTGGAATAGCAAGTTAGGAACAATCATTGTTGTCATTTGACTTAGGAGATCCTTGAATCTCTTGTCATATTATCTTACCAACTCACTTGGTCTTTGTTTGATTTCTTTTAAATTTTGAGCTTCCAGATGTATGATGTCCTGAATTTTAAAGAATGTTAAAAAACTATTATTTATTTTTTCCTTTGAACAAGTTTGATTTTCCATGTATTTCATGAACCATGTTAAGGTGCGGTGGAGTAGAACAACTTTGAATTAATCCATTTCCTTATTCTCATCTGTAATATCATTTTCGTCCCAAAAAATTTCACATACAAACCAATGGATTTTTGGGTTCTCCTCACCTTCGTAAATGGGGATGTGGTTGATTCCCATTTTGAATTTCTTGGTAGGAACGCTTGGTTTTATTCGTTTTTGATCTATTACTAATTTCAATTGAGCTATTGAATCTTCTAGTATGTTTTTGTCTGTGTTCGAAAATGGATGATACTCAATTAAGAGTTGTTTCTTCTTGAGTACAGAAGACACATCCTCAGTTTGAGAAATTTGATCTTTATATTCGATTAATTGTCGTTTCAAATTTTGCATTGCTTCCATACTATATTTAATTTTCTCTCTCAAGATTAGATGTGACAAGGGGGTTGAGTTGGTGAGGTCCTTGATTTGGATAATCATATTGTTGACTTCATTTCTCTTTGGCTCGACAATCAATGCATCTCATATGTTTCCTCGGTCATCTTTTCTGTAGCATAATCTTGTAGATTGGTGGTCAATCTCCAGCCTTTGTTGGAGAAATTCTCTTATCCTTGGACTAGTTTTCGATGCGGGAAATGTACGTAAAGCTGGTCCATATTCTTCGTAATCCATAGTTTTTGTTTCGTCCACCGATTGATGGATGTTCAGTTGTGTGTCACTACGTCTGTCAGGTGTTGACACGGTTGCTATTGTTTCCAACTCTATTCGATATTTGTGTAACTTAGAATACTCATGCAATATATTAGGATGAACCTCCTCAGAAATATTTCTATCTGAATTTTTGTTCTTCCAATGGTTACAAAGTTCTTCTCTTTTCTTTTGTCTCGTTCTATTTTTTGGATATCCGTGGATTTCTTATGGGCTTGCTTCCTTATTGATGACATTTAGGCTTGGGAAAAACTATTTCTTTTTTTATGGCAACTCACAATCTCAACCGACCCCCCATTGTCGACCTGACATACTCTAAGTCAAGAGTGTTGGCCATATTTATTTCTTCAAGAAGTAATCCATACTTCTCTTGTATCTATGCACTTTGCGTTAATAAATGATTCCTACTTTTCATATATTTCTTGGAAGTTACTATTTGGTAATAGTGTGCCTAATCTTAGTCGATATTTGACGATATAACTGACTCCCTTTTTGAGGAGGAATTTATGAAGAAGTTTTGGAACCATGTAGAAAACTTTGTCATGCAATGCGGTGTATAATTTTTCTTTTATTTTGTTGAAGGATGTCTGATATTCAATGGCTTGTTCTGAAATATAATATTCAATAATTATTTCAAGCCAGTCATGCATGTTTGTTCTTCCTATGTTTGTCAACTTTAGGCCTATCTTCTCATCGGGTGTCAAATTATGCATCACCTAATCTATTAATGTGTTGAAACAATGCTCCTGGGATAACTTCAAGGAATCTTTCGTGCATCTTTGAAAAGAACCTTGACCTTGCTTCGACTAGTGAGAGTTTATTCCTTGTTGTGTAGTTTCTGATGTAGTTCTCAATTTTGCGCTCCCACCACTCGTGTATGTCTTGTAGAGTTAGAATTTATTTACACTTCTAAATGCCCAAGTTGAGTACTACTGACAACAAAACCGTGTTGTAATCTAGGGAAAATTAGGGAGTGTTATTAGTATATCCTTACATAGACATGATAGAGATACATGAAGACACATAGACATAAGTAGAGACATACACAAGTAATGAGAGATCACAGAAAATTCATTTTATTATATGATAGACAATAAAACACAATTACATATAACATATATGATGAAGCTATCTAAGACTTCATGTGCTTATCTATTTATACCTCTTTCAAGAAGTTGTAACTACTAAAATTCATGGGTCAGACAGTTAACAAAGAATCTGACCAACCTATACTTCTAACTACATCGATCGAATGACATTTTCTAAGTCAATTGTTGGGTCTAGTTGACAGGGTCAGCTATCCCCTACAACATATGTCAATGGTGTAAAATTTTTGTCGAAGGAGAGGAAAATTTCCATTGAGGCATGCAAGATCCAAGGTAATAACTGGTTTCTAAGTCTAATTCCTAAATAATGTGTTGAAGTCGATAGGAGAAAATTCATTGAAGAAAGGCCATAATGTGTCCCCCATCATTGACACGAAAAAACAACAAAAAGTGGTGCAATATGGTGGATTAAATGAGTATGGACTGACACAAGGATGAAATATGGTAATACCGTAGAATGGTTGGTTTAAGGTGAAAATTCCCTTAAACATTATGAAGCACGAAAAATGACTTGACAACATTGAATCAACTGAGAGATATACCAAAATATAGTGTGATGATCACTGTGTCATTCTTCATGTAATCCGAAGGAGTATGAAGACTCATAGAATTGTGATGAATCGGAGAAAAGAATATTACCTGATTGTAATATGAGACGCAAACATGTGCCATGTCCAAGGGTGACAACAAATAGATGTCATAATGCTTTCCAAAACTTGACCCACTTCCTTCATTTTTTACCCCACCATGATTGGTGAGTACCTCTTTGTTTTTAAATGTGCTTGAGGAGGATAACATATGATTAATATAGTTGATCTTTTATGAGTCCCTTATCAAATGTTTAATGAACCTGAAGAAGGAGGAGTTCGGTCCCGTATGGGTCCTTTTATGAATAATTTTATGAGCCCAAATAAGGAAATCTTAGTGGTATTTTCCTGTTTAGAGAGTCTAAAAGGATAAAAAAGATGACTCCAAGGGTGTTATTTTTCATAAATTAATCCCTTGAGACCGAAAAAGTATAAAACAATACAAGGGAGAATTCTTCTACTCAAGGTTGACTAGAGTAATCATTTTTTTTTATTAGTCTGTCTGGTCTAAAAAATGGTTAAACTTATACCAAATATACGCCCTTTCAATCCCTTTAACGAGTGTGAAAGGAAACAAGATCATTGGACATTTTTTTCATGTTTAGAGAGTCTAAAATGATTTTAAGGGAGACTCCAAAGAGTTTCCTTTTCATATAGTTTTTACTAGCCAGAAAAAGTGATAAAAATATGATTGGTTGTATTCCAAAGAGTTCCTTTTTCATATAGTTTTTATGAGCCCGAAAAAGTGATAAAAATATGGTTAGTTGTCTACCTCAATTTTTAACGAGATTGACACAGAAAGAGAACCATGGTTGGGGTAGGTTTAATTTTTACACAAGCTTGAAATGAAGAAAAACTATGCTTGGGGTAGGTTTCATTTTTACACAAGCTTGAAACAAACAAAAACTATAATTGGGGTGTTCGTTTAATTTTTGCACGAGCTTGAAAAAGAGATCGAAACTGTGCTTAGAATGATACCCATTAGCGGGTTTTCTTCCCAACATGATGTCCACAGGTTGGTACTTTTCCCTATCATAACCAACATAGGATAGCATATTTACTCTAGCTTGATGCCTAGAGGCTGGAGACATGTCCCTCCAAGCTTGATTTCATCTTTCGACTCTCCTTTGACACCCAATCAATCTTTTGGCTACTAATAGGAAAATATTTTCCATAGGGGGGGTGGGGGGAAAGATGATAAAATGACACGGCCAAAGAAATGAAGGTTCAATTACGAGATCTAGTGGTAAAATACTCAACTCAATGTTTCCAATATCTAGTGAAATAATCGACTTAACATTTATGAGATTTAGTTAAATAATTGACTCAATCAGAGGGGGGTCTGTTTCATTTTTAAACGAGTATGAAAATGAAAATGAACTATGCTCATTGTTATCTGTTCCATTTTTTAATGATATTCACACAAGAAAATAACTATTCTCATGAACATATGTTTTATTTTTTAACGAGATTGACACAGAAAATAACTTTGATTGTAATCCTCTGTTTCATTTTTTAACGATCTTGACACATAAACGAGAGCTTTGCTAGGAATCATCTGTTTCATTTTTTAATTATCTTGAAACAAAAACATGAAATTTGATCGAAATCCTATATTTCATTTTTTAACGATCTTGCAATAGAAACATGAACTTTTCTCAATATCATATGTTTCATTTCTTAACAATCTTGACACAGGAAAAGAACTATGCTCATTGTCATTTGTTTCATTTTTTTAACAATTGAAACAAAAAAAGAACTATGCTCTTAATCCTCAGTTTCATTTTTTAATGATCTTGACATATAAATGAGAACTTTTCTCGAAACCCTTTACTATGCCTCCAAGAGATCTTCATTAGATGTAAGAACAAGGGACTCACTCAAGGTCAGGCTCCAAATCCCCTATTGGGTGGTTCACCATGTCAAATACCATATCTAAGTTCAAAGAAGACTAGCATACAGAGAGGGTATCCTTCTCATTCTGAGTTTATTGCATGGAGAATGATGCCACATAATCAACCTATTGTGGGTGGGATATCATTTGAATATAAGGAACATTCAAGGCAATCACATGTTTGGTAGTCAGATCAAGACCAACAAATGAAAGTTGGTCAATGGTCACAATGTTTCTATTATGATGGAAATTCATCACTCGAAAGAGTGTGGACACAAAAACTTTCATAGCATAAACATAATCCCACCCAAGGAGAAAATTAAAGTCCAAGGGGTCGTGGACTATCATAACATCAATACATATAGTTTTCCCTCCAAAGGTGATGGGAAGTTGAGAAAGGATGCATAAAGTTTATCTAGGTATTCTATTAAAATATCACAGATGATGGGTCACCAACACAAGCTGAGGGGAATACATAGCTTTCCAAGCAGTTGAGGATAAAATTCTAACATAAGCACCTTCATCAACAATAGTGTTGTGTATAGTGATCATATCACAAACTTGCATGATAATTTGGAAAGGCGGATAGGAAGGAAGGTGAGGATCCATCATATTATTCCAATCAAAGGAAATGACCTTAGTATTTGGAGGGGGTTCCATTGGAACGGGAGAAATTCCCCCTTGTCCGGAGGAATCTCAAGTGACAAGAAATACCTGAGCAATATCCACTTCAGTCTCAAAGGGAAGAGTGGGATTGATCGAGGATTGTATTGGACCAACCATTTTATTCAATTCACTCTCTAAGGGGAGAGAAGGATCAAGAGAGGATGGAATTAGACTTACCACTTCATCAACCAATAGTTGGTTTGAAGTGTTGGGTTGTTATATTCTTTGAAGTGATGGTCGAAGTCAAGGTGGATTGACAACAAGTAAAAGGTTGAGGTCAATCCACCCGGTAAAGTCGAAGTTGAAGGTCAAGGTAGTTTGACATGACAAAGGCATCGAAAACAAGTCAAAGAGGTAAAACAACATGATATTGATAGGAATACATGTGGCGAACAACTGAATATCGAATGAAGGTCGACTGGTAGCCGAATGGTAATATGACTTGGAGTCGATTGTAACAAAATATTGAGATTTGCGGGATTTGCATTCAATGATATGCATGGATCTATAATTGTTTTTGGGTGCCAAGTTTTTATGGTTTTTCCTATTGTAAATCCTATAAAGAGGCATGTTGTAAGCCCGTAAAGGATAATGAATGAATGAATAAATTGTAGGATAGACAATCTTTATAGAAATATTTAGATGTAGGTTGTTGGTCATGCAGATGTAAGCCAGATTGGCTACAAGGTTGTTCTTGCGTAGGCAAGAGGGTATGATGTCGATTGTGTCTTACACATGGACCAAGGTTAGGCATGTAACCTTTTATTCATATTGAATAAAAGAACAAGAGAGATAAAACACTCAAGGAATGTTCGTTTTCCCGTTTTGGGTTTCTAGGGTAAAATATTTGTGTACTGTGTGATTTCTTTGTCATTTACATTCTTGATTAAATTCTTCTTCTCCTCTACTAGGTTTAGTGTGGAAGTGTCTCTCATTTCTTGAAAAGTGGTATTAGATCCATGTTATTCTTTGATGAGTGCATAAGATATTGATTTACCAATCATGAATATGAGAACTAAACCCTAGGTACAGTAAGAGTTGTAAGTCATAAATTGTGTTAAAGATCATCGTAAAGAATGGAGAGGAGTTGAAAAATAGAGATAGAAAATTTCAGTGGCCAAAATTTTGATATTTGGAATGTTAAAATAGAATATCTTCTTGTAGATGGATAACAATAGACAACGGTCTATCTAGGTACCCAATTGATAGGCATGTTGATGGAAGAATGGGAGAAACTTGAAAGAAGAGCAAGAAGTATGATTTGACTTTGTCTTGCAGATTTGGTATTGCTAAATGTCTTAGCTGAAGATTCAACAAAGAAACTGTGGGACAAGTTGGGAAACTTATGTCAGTCGACATCTCTTGTAAATAAGTTGTTTCCCAGAAATAAACTGTATCTTCTGAGAATGAGGGATGGAATTTCATTAATTGAGCATTTAAATGCGTTTAACACCATTTAAACCCAGTTATCATCTGTGGATATTAAAATCATTGAGGAGGATAAGTGTATAAGCCTATTATGTTCTTTTCCAGACTCATGGGATAGAATAGTCATGGATATAGGGAGTAATAAAACCACACTACCGCTAGAAGACATGGTTGATTCTCTCATGTTAGAAGAAATGAGAACAAACAACATGGAAGGATCGACCAAAGATTCTTTAGTGCTAAGAGGTCGATTGATTGAAAGGGATAAAGAATAAGTCTCGGGTAGAAATTCTAAGTCGAAGGGTAGATCTAAATCATCGGTTCAATTGAAAAGGATATGCTGGAAATGCGGTAAATATGGGAATTATAGAAAGGAATGCAAGTTGAGGGCTATGGAAGTCAGTATTGAATCCGATAAGAAGAAACCGACCGAGAGAAAGAAAACACCGATGTTGGTTGTGGATGTTGATTACTTTCCTATTTCATAGGTCTTTGTTTTCACCCATGTTTATACCCCATGAGGACTGTACACCCTAGAATGCTGTACACCCCTCCATGAGGGGGGATTTCACGGGGAGATTGACCCCCTACTAGGTTTGGGGGGCTCATCCCCTCGGCTGGGTGTTCAAGGGCAAATCCCCTGAAGGAAGAATTTCCTTGTAAATGTATATTGTAATTTTATGGTAAATTTGGACCATTCATTATAAGGTCGTATATTTGACGGTAGAAGTTATGTTAGGGTTTTTTTCCCTAGAAGGAAACCCTCTTTTATGAGGGAAATGTATTCTGGATATATATCATTGCGAATATTTTATTCTGAGAAAGGAGATTGTGAGAGAAATAAGAGGAAGTTACAACAGGTGTGGTGTAGGTTGTATCCCTTCATTTGATGGATAATAAAAAGGAAGGACTTGACAATTTCTCTAGTGGATGTAGCCCACACTGGGTGAACCACCTATATCTGTGTCTCTATTGTATTGTGTATCTTCTCTATTTTATTTTTCCCATTTATTTTATTTGTTTCATCATGATCCTTGTTTTCTAAAAACTAGTATCAAAGTGAAAGGTAACTCGTGGGAAAGGAGCGTTCCTAGTTCGAGTGCAAGAAATGGAGGAAGATGGAAAGTTTAGGGTCAAGAAATTTAACATCCAAAAATACCAGTTATGGAAGATGCTTATGGAAGATTATTTATATTAGAAAGATATATTCCTACCATTGGTTAGAATAGAAAAGAAGTCTATGACCATCAAGGATGAATAATGGGAGGTTCTTGACATAAAGGCACAAGGAATGATACAGTTGAGCCTGGCAATGTCTGTGGCTTTCAATATTTTGAAATAAAATACAACGAAGGAGATGATGGATGCATTGGCTAAACTGTATGAAACACCCTCGACATCCAATAAGGTATTTCTAATGAAGATATTATTTAATATGAAGATGTTAGAAGGTGGGTATGTTGCAGATCATTTAATGAATTTAATACGGTTACTAATCAACTAAGTTTCTGTAAAAGTGGACTTTGATGATGAGGTAAGGGCTCTTCTAATCGTTTTCTCATTTCCAGAAAGTTGGAATGACTTGGTCATGGCTGTAAGTAACTCTGTCTCTTGTTCAAACACTTTAAAATTTGATGATGTTTTTGGTGATATCCTTAACAAGGAAATGCAATGGAAAATCACAGGTGAGACATCAGGTAATGCACTAAACATGGAGAAAATGGGAAGACAAAAGGATAGAGGAAAGGGCTCAAGGAACCATGGGAATTCTAGGAAGGCAAGATCCAAATCCAGATTGGGAAAGATAGAGTGTTGGAATTGTGGGAGGAAAGGACATTTGAAGAAAGACTGCAAATCTCCAAAAGAAACAAAGAGATGGACAACAAAAGACAAATCAGGAAGCAAATGTAAGAGGTGATTTGTTACAATATGATTTGATTATTTTTGTAGATAATATTTCTAAGTCTTGAGTAGTAGATTCAAGGGATTGATTTCATGCCACACCCCATAGGAAATATTTTCTAATTTATGTTCAAGGTGATTTCGGACAGGTTCATTTGGGTGATGATGCACAATGAAAAATTGTTGGAATGGGAAAGATAAAAATAAAGAAAAGGAATGGAATCCATTGGTTGTTTAAAGAGGTAAGAAATGTTCTATATCTAAGGAAAAATGTAATTTCAATAGGGAAATTGGAAAGTGAAGGTTGTATATCCATATTTAAAAATAAGATGTGGAAGGTCACCAAAGAATCATTGGTGATAGAAAAATGAGAGAAGGTACATACATTGCATTTATGTACTGGTAATACTGACTCTAATATCTCTTTAAATTCTAAATGAGTGGATATAACACTATGGAATCATAGGATTGGACACATGAGTGAGAAGGGGATGTAAATACTTCTCAAAATAAATTTGTTTCCATATCTTAAACAAATTGATTTGGATTTATGTGACCATTGTGTTTATGGAAAACATAAGAGAGTTAGATTTATTAGAGTCATAAAAGAAAAGAAGAGTGAAAGGTTAGAGCTTGTGCATATACATGTATGGCGACCAACTTAGATATCATCTCTTGGTGGCTCTCGTTATCATGTTACTTTTATTGATGGTGCAACTAGAAAAAAATTGGTTTATTGAATTCGAAAAAAATATGATGTTTTTGATACTTTTAAGAAATGGAAAGATTTGGTTGAGAATGATATAGGAAAATGGTTGAAGCATCTCAGATCAGAAAATGGAGGTGAATATTGCATCAAGGAGTTTGATGATTACTATTCATACCATGGGATTCATAGAGAGAAGATAATTAAAGGAACACCACAAGAAAATGGTGTGTCATAAAGGATGAATATGAGAATCATGGAGCATGCAAGGAGTATGAGATTGCATGATGGGTTTCCCTTACATTTATGAGAAGATGTGTAGATACTGCTATTTACTTAATAAACAAATGACCTTCAAGCTCTTTGGATGGTGTAATTCCATAGGAGGCATGGGCAGGTAAAAGGGTAAACTATTATTTTTTGAACACTTTCGGTTGTGAAGCATTTGTCCATATTGATAAAGAAAATAGAACAAATCTTGAGGAAAAATCCATGAAGTGTACCTTTATTGGATACATTGTTAATTATTTTGGTTATCTCTTATGGGATTATGAAAATTAAAAAATCATTAGGAGTACAGATCTCATATTCAATGAGAAGGTCATGTACAAAGATCAGTTGCACAGAAAGAAATGGGAAAAAGAAAACCTAGAATACACAGTGCTTGATGAGATCACTGAAAAATAAATTCTGAAGGTACCAAAAAATAAAAATGTACAACAGCAAGAGAAACAAGTACCTCAAACTACTGCAAGTGTTGTTAGAATATATACTAGGATAAGTAGAGCCCCTGAACAATACTCTCCTTCATTGTATTATTTGTTGTTGACTTATTCTAGTGAACTAGAATGTTATGAAGAGACAATGCAAGTAGACACTAAAAATAAGTGGGAGAAAGGCATGAAAGAGGAAATGGATTCCCTGATAAATAACTAGACTTGGGATTTGGTTCAGTTTCCTATAGGAAAAAGAGTATTGCAAAATAAATGGGCTTACAAGTTGAAGGAAGAAGATGGAGGGAAAAAATGATACAAGGCTAGAATTGTTGTAAAGGGGTTTGCACAAAAGAAGGGTATATATTTTGATTAAATATTTTATTCTGTTGTTAAAATGAATTCAATTAGGACTATTTTAATTCTTGTGGTAGTAGAAGATTTACATCTTGAACAGTTAGATGTAAAAACAACTTTTCTCCATGGGAATTTGGAGGAAGAGATTTATATACAACAACCGCAAGGGTATGAGGTCAAAGTGAAGGAAAATTTTGTATGAATGTTGACGAGGAGCTTGTATGGCCTAAAGAAAGATCCAAGGAAGTGGTATTTAAAGTGTGATGAGTTTATGATAGAACAAGGTTATAATAGATGCCATTTTGATCACTGTGTTTATTTTAAAAAGTTAGAAAATGGAATCTATATTATATTTTTATTGTATGTAGATGATATTATTGTTCCAGGGTCTAATATGTAAGATATAAATGTTCTCAAGAATAAATTATCTAATTCATTTGCGATGAAGGATTTGGGTGTTGCAAATAAAATCTTTGGTGTGAGAATAAAAAGAGATAGGAAAAATGACAATTTGACATTGTCTCAGGGTGAGTACATAGGGAAGGTGTTGGAGAGGTTTAGAATACAGAATGCAAAAACAGTTAGTACACCTTTGGACAGCCATTTCAAATTAACCAAATAAATGTGTCCCAAGACACATGAGGAGATAGAATACATGTCCAGGGTCCCTTATTCATCAACAATTGGCAGCTTGATGTATGCGATGGTTTGCATAAGACCAGATATTGCACACGTAGTAAGAGTTGTGAGTAGGTATATGAGCAATCCAGGTAAATAACATTGGTAGGTAGTAAAGTGGATTATTAGGTATTTTAAAGGTACTTCTACTCATGCATTATGTTTTGGAGGTTCAAACATTGTTCTACAGGGATATGTTGATTCAGATATGGTAGGTGATACATATAGTAGGAGGAGGACCACAGGGTATGTTTTTACTGTAGTTTGAAAAAAAGTAAGTTGGATATTGGAAATGCAAAAGGTTGGTGCACTTTCAAAAATAAAGGCAGAGTATGTTGTTGCTACAGAGGCTAGTAAACAGATGATTTGGTTATAGAGGTGTATGGAGGAATTGGGAAAGAAGAAAGAGAATAGCAGGTTGTACTTTGACAATGAGAATTCCATTCATCTTGAAAATAACTCATCCTTCCATTCAAATACTATGCATATACAACTCAGGTACCATTTCATACGATCCGTATTAGAAGATGGAATTTGAAGTTGGAAAAGATACGCACTAGCCAGAATCCTGCAAACATGTTAACAAAGGGAGTAACTAGGGAGAAGCTAAGTTCTTGCTCAGTTTCAGTTGGTATTCAAGCGTGAAGGTGAAGATGAAAAAATTTCGAGGTCCAAGGTGGACTATAGTCCAATAGGTACAACAACAGTGGAGTTGTTGTGATCACTCTCCAAGTGGGAGATTGTGGGTTGTGGAGCCTGATTATCTTCATGTTTCATAGGTATTTGCTTTCATCTATGTTTATACCCCATGAATACTGTAAACCCCAAAATACTATACACCCCTCGACTTGGGAGGGTGGGTTGTAGGGGGGGAGTTTCCCCCCTGCAGGGTCCAGGGGGCTCATCCCCCTGGCTGTGGGGTTCAGGGGTGAATCCCCTGAAGGAAAAATTTCCTTGTAAATGTATATTGTAATTTTATAGTAAATCTAGACCGTTCATTATAATGTCACATATATGATGGTCGAAGTTATGTTAGGGTTTTTTTCCCTAAAAGGAAACCCTCTTTTATGAGGGAAATGTATTGTGGCTATGTATCATTGTGAATATTGTATTATGGGAGAGGAGACTATGAGAGAAATAAGAGGAAGTTACAATGGGTGTTTTTTAGGTGGTATCCCTTCATTTGCTGGATAATAAAAAGGAAGGACCTGACAATTTATTTGGTGGACATAGCACACACTAGGTGAACCACGTATAGTTTTGTCTCTATTGTATTGTGTATCTTCTATGTTTTATTTACGCATTTGTCTTATTTTATTGCTCCGTGGTCCTATTTTTCTAACAACCAGATAAGGGAGGTGATGTGTACCTGGCGTCAACCAGTACAAAGTTGGATAAAGGTGTTTGGTTGATCAACTTAGGAACATCCTATCATATGACACTACATAGAGAATGGTTATGCGAGTATGCATGATATGATGAAGGTGATGTGTTCATGGGGGATGAATCGATAACCAAAATTGTCAAAGGAGGAAGAGTTTGATTGATACTGTAGGATGGGAGGAAAAGAACCCTTCTAGGTGTGCTACACATTCCAGTTTTGGAAATAAACATGATATCTATTAGTAAGATGAGTGATGTTGGGGTACAAACTCTGTTTCATAAGGATTCGTGCAAGATGGTTAGACCTGATATGGTATTAATGAAAGGAGTTTGGATTAGAAACCTATAGAAGTTATTAGGGAATGCCGACTCGACTGGATGAAAAAACATCGTTTCTTGTAAATTTGACTTGAATTCGAATCAACGTGGACCAAATATAGCTATGTTGGTACAAACTGACTCGACAAGACATGATAAAATCGATCTGACCATGCTATGGAATGAGAGGATGGGACAGATTGGAGAAAAACGACTTCGATCTATGCACAAAAAAAGGTATGTTCAAAGTTTTTTATGAATGTGGTTTAGAGGTTGAATTTTGCGAACATTTCTTATATGGAAAACAAAGTTAGGTGAGATCCCCATCTAGAGCGACAAGGGAAAATGAGATTATATAATTGGTTTATAGTTATGTGCTTGGGCCGATTACAGTGCTTTGATTTGATGGATCCATGGATTATGTCTACTTCATAGATAATTTTTCCAGGAAGACATAGATATATTTCCTAAGGAAGAAATCAAAGGTTTTCTAGAAATTTAAAGAGTTAAAATCTCTTGTATAAAACCAGACAAATAAGAATATTAAGGTGCAGAGAACTGACAACAGTGGTGAATTTTGTGGAAAATAATTTGATTAGTTCTGTAATCAGTGTGGAATCTCACGCCAAAATACCACACCATATACCTCACAACAAAATGGACTTTCCTAGAGAATGAATAGAATGTTGATGGATAAGGCAAGGAGCATGCTCAGTGGTGTTGGGATCGCACAAGAATTTTTGGTGGAGGTAGACGACATTGTAATATATCTAGTGAATATGTCTCATTCGTTAGTTCTAGTCGATACGACTCCACATGAGGTATGGTCAGGTAAGAATCCTTTGGTGGCACATCTGAAATTATTTGCCTATGATACATTTGTGCATATTCCCAAGGAAAAGAGGAGCAAGCTAGATACGAAGGTAGTAGAATTTATTTTCACTATATATAAAGAAGGAAGGAAAGGATATAATCTCTAGAACATTGCATCAAGGAGAATAGTTTAAAATTAAGATGTGTTCTTCAGAGAAGTCGAAGGTAAGTTCGATCCTGAAGAAATTTTTTAGACAGAGAATAATCTTGATACGGTGTGATTTGAACTAAGGAACAAAGAAGATGATTCAAATGAGTCAATTGAAGTTGAGGAGATGTGGAACAATATAAATCGTTGGTAAGGATGTCAAAAAGAATAAGAAAACAAGTCGAAAGGTATAGCCTTCTCGAATTCCATTCCAAATTTGTGGTAACTTCCATCGATGATGATCCCAAGTCGGTCGGTGAGGAAGTCAAATCGAAAGAGGGTAAACTCTGGAAGGATGCCATGGTTGAATAGATGGAATAATTGCACAATAATGGGACATGGGATTTAGTCAATTTACCTAGTGAAAGAAAGATCTTAAGTAGCAAATGGATATTCAAGAAGAAGATGAATTCCATAGGACAAGTAGAGAAGTTCAAAGCTCAATTGGTAGCGAAAGGTTATTCCCAAGTGGAGGGAATCGACCTCGGTGAGATTTTTTCCCCTGTTTCAAAACTAAATTCCATTAGAGTACTAATGTTTATGGCTCTAAAATTCGATTTGGAACTTAGGATAAAATTATCCATACTTCATGTTTTCAAAAATATTAATATAATATTCCTTGACTTTTGGCCCTCCCTTTCCCTAACTGGTGAAGTTCAGTCCCCCATCTTTTTATCATGGTCGGTCTGCGCGCAGTGATGCATTTTATATTAATCATGAGTTCATGTATAAAGTAGGCGCATTGGCCCTTTAACATATAGCCGCGTTGGCCTGATTCCAAGACATAAGCATTATGGCTTATAATACTGGCTCACCAACCTATAATGCATATTATATACACAGAGGTTCACTGACCTTAATATTTCACGCACTTAGTTATTGTGTGTTGTATCCTATGTCTTTAAGGTTGCACGCACATTAGTTACTGCGCACGGTATTCTGAAATGTGTACATTGCATCCCTTTACTGTGCGGTATATGCACGCACAATTCCATGAAAGGTGTATTACAAAATGATGTCTAAACGAATCACTAGCTTAAATATACTTGGATTATATTTACATTTGGTTTCGGCCGAGGGATATTACAACAACCATTGATAATCATGTTTGGAGTGTTGATGATGTTTACAAGTCTACCAACACATGTCACAAAACAAAATTCCCTTGCAGTATTTGTAAGGGTGACCACCTTCTTAAACATTTCCCTGGTATTCCCAACGTTTTAGAAGTGTGGTCTTAGGTCACTCAACAACCCATGTTTCCAGCCGCTGCAGGTCATGCTGGTCACAACCCATCAATCAATACTCATCAGGTTGGGGAAAAAAAGTTCAAGGAAAGACTCCTTGTTGGTTATGTAGGGAAATGCACCACACTTACATTTTCCCTCATATGGATGAAGCTTCACAGTTGTTGGAACACATTTCTATTTACCGATAAAAAACTCCATTTTCGTCCCTGATCCGAAATCGGATCCAGGAGCCTGACAGGTCTTGAAAAATGCTCAAAAATGAAAGTGCTCAGAATCTGACAAAACCAATTCCATTCCGTCTGTCTCATCTTCCCGATTCTAGTGGTATATTTACTTTGTCAAACGGGCTCCGTATGCAAAAGTTATCGCGTTCTGATCGGAAGCCCAAACAAGTAAAAAGTCAAAGGTCAACTGGTCGAAAAGTCAACGTTGATGACATCAGCATGCTGACTGTGCAGGAGATGATGTGCCACTCTCTAGATGATCGTGATTGGGCAGGTTCACTGACAAGGCAGACATGTGGCAGGCAACTGGATCAGTCAATAACTGACAAGTGGCATTAATACGGCAAATGGGGAGATGCCACGTGGCCCAGTCATGGGCAGCCATGTGGCACCCAGTCATTAGTTGAAATGGCATGTTTTAAAAAAAATATGTTTTTGGGTCCATGGGTTTTGAACCCATGACCACCACCAAGCCCAACACCTTAAGAAATGGTCTTTGCCAATACACCAAATTATTTCTTATGTTGTAAAACCCACATTATAAAATATATTGCAAAGTATTGTATGGAGAGGGGCCAATGCTTGGCCATATGAACCCATATGACCCTTTCAAGGGGGCGCACACTGGGAAAGAGGGGGATTATGCCCAAATCTAACTATAAAGTGGGTTTTATAACCAATTTTTGGGTTTTAATGGTAATTAAGCCTATTTTTAATGGTTTTTGGAGTTATTGGGTAGTTTTGGAGCCTAATTTTTGGGATGAAGTTGGGGATGAGCAACCAACTTTCCCATCTATATAACCCAGGCCTGTTTGACAGCATTGGGGGCATTCAGAGCAGAATAATGCTGAGGAGAAGCCAAGCCAAAGCCATTTTGAGGCAGAGAAGATTTTGAGGAGGAGACGCTGTGGACCATTTCTGGGAGCTCCGGACGTCCGTTTTGAGTGTTGTTTTCTTTGCATGGTTCTAGAGATCTGGAAGAACATGACCAGATCAGTCTTGTATCCATTTGGCATTGCATCGATGTACTTTTGAGCTTTTGAACAGAAATAAATAAGCCTCCTCCATAGAGAAAAAGGCCCAGAGACGTAGGCAAAGTTGTGCCGAACTTCGTTATCAATCTGCGTGTTATGGTTTGTTGTCTATTATTTCATTTTAGATCTGCACATATGTATATGGCTGTTATAATTCATTTTATTTCCTCATTCTTCACTAAGTTTTCTCAAATGGTTAATTAACGCATGCAAAATTAAAACTCAACCATAAGTCATTAAAAGATCCTACGGATCAAGTGGTATCAGAGCTAGTTGACGTTTGGATTTGAGTTGCATGTTAACCAG